>JAUCBJ010008527.1:0-21220 GCA_032718475.1 Nemertoderma westbladi | reverse complement strand
ACATACATACATATATATAGGCATTGTGCATTGATTACTGTATCAGTTCCTGGAACTTTTTGACTTTACAGTGACCTTTTTCAAGAAAAACATTTTCAAACAATTAGAGATAGTAGAGCACATTTACCACTAGTGGAAAAAGTTTCCTCCAGGGAAAATTGGTCTCTTTAAATTAAGTTTTGTTTATTGTTTTGGTTATTGTTTTTGTTTTTCCCTTAATTTTTTAATTTAGGTTAATTGTTTAAACCCACTAAACATAATTGGCGTATGCAGTTACTGCGCGCCATTTACTCGATAAATAGTAGGCCTACAGTATACCATGACTGTAAACAGTGTACAGGACTACAGGTGTACGCAACCCAGACTGCCACACATTCATTTGAGTGCTGGTATAATACATAAATAGGGTATTGAATTGTCTAGGCCTACCTAGTAAGCATATAGGCTATATCGTTTATAATCAGAATTTATATTTCCTTGTTAGGGTATAAAATTTGTATTACATTGAATGCTTAAGAAGAAGAATATATAGAATTTAATTAATTGATATACTTTAAAATATATTGTGCTTCAACTAAATAATGCTGTAATGTCTGCCACTGGAAAAAGTGCAATACTCTACCTTGAAGATGGTTCACAGTTTGGCGGCGAATTGTTTGGGGCTGATATTCCGGTTTCGGGTGAGGTTGTGTTTCAGACTGGTATGGTGGGCTACCCAGAATCGCTTACGGACCCTTCCTACGCGTGCCAACTATTGGTGTTAACCTATCCCTTGGTGGGAAACTACGGAGCACCGCCCAGGGAATTGGACCGATATGGACTTAACAAATATTACGAAAGCGACAAGATACACGCGAGTGCTCTCATTGTCGGCACGGTTTCGGCTGATTACAGCCATTGGAATGGATCCAGGTCTCTTGGCGAATGGTTGAGAGATGAAGGCATCCCTGGATTGTCTGGCATAGATACCAGAGAACTTACAAAGAAAATACGAGAACAAGGCTCCTTGTTGGGTAAAATAGTTCCATTTGGTGTTTCCAAAGAAACAATTGAATACTATAACCCTAATTTGGAGAATCTCGTCGCCAAGGTTTCCTCTAGTGCTATAACTACTTACAATTCTCAGGGTGCAATTAGAATCCGGGCTCTGGACTGCGGTATTAAACTCAACCAGATTCGATGTCTGTGCGACCGCGGCGCTCGTGTTGACGTTGTGCCGTGGAATACGCCGCTAAATCCTGACGACTACGACGGGTTGTTTCTCTCCAATGGCCCCGGTGACCCAAAAATTCTCGCTTCTGTTGTAGCGAATCTCCGGGACATTTTAGAGTCGGCTTCCCCAAAACCTGTGTTTGGGATTTGTCTGGGCCATCAGCTGTTGGCTGCCGCCGCTGGTTTTTCTACTTACAAGATGAAGTATGGCAATCGAGGTCACAATCAACCCTGTTTGCACGCTGCCACTTCGCACTGCTATATTACTTCACAGAACCACGGATTCGCTGTTGATGTCAATGACTCTCCTCCCAGTTGGTCTGTTTTCTTTACCAACGCCAACGATAGCAGTAACGAGGGCATTGTTCACGACTCTAAACCTTTCTATAGCGTTCAATTCCACCCAGAAGCAAATGCTGGTCCCCAAGACACTGAATTCCTCTTTGATGTTTTCCTGAACTATGTTAATGCATTTAAGTGCGGAAGTGTTTCCCAGTCTATAAAGAATGCTCTGGAATCTCGAATAGCATCATCAATGAAACTGATTAAGAACCCTTCCGGTCCAGAAACTCTTCCCAAAAAAGTGATTGTTCTGGGTTCAGGTGGACTATCTATAGGGCAAGCAGGGGAGTTCGATTATTCTGGTTCCCAGGCTTTAAAGGCTCTCAAGGAAGAAAATATTCAAACTGTTTTGATAAACCCGAATATCGCTACGGTACAAACTTCTAAGGGGTTTGCTGATAAAACCTATTTCGTTCCGATCACAACGGAATATGTTAAACAGGTTATCCGTTGCGAGTTGCCCGATGGGATTCTTCTTTCCTTCGGGGGCCAAACCGGTCTCAACTGCGGTATCCAGCTGCACAACGAGGACATCCTCTCCACCAACAACGTGCGTGTCTTGGGTACCCCCATTGCCTCCATCGAGAGCACTGAGGACAGACAGAAGTTCGCCGATAAGATGGCGGAAATCTCTGAGCCGGTGGCCCCAAGTGCCGCCGCTTACTGCGTGGAGGAAGCGACCGCTGTGGCCTCGAAGTTGGGTTACCCGGTCCTGGTCAGGGCGGCTTACGCATTAGGAGGTCTCTATTCGGGTTTCGCAGCGAATCCAAAAGAGTTACTTACTCTGTGCCACGCTGCATTCGCTCATACTTCGCAGGTTTATATCGATAAATCGTTGAAAGGCTGGAAAGAGATTGAGTATGAGGTTGTCAGGGACAAACTTGATAATTGTATTACCGTCTGTAACATGGAGAACGTAGACCCTCTCGGTATCCACACGGGCGAATCTATAGTTGTTGCTCCAAGCCAAACTCTTTCCAACCATGAGTACAATATGCTTCGAACTGTTGCTATAAAGGTTATCCGCCATTTGGATATTGTTGGAGAATGTAATATTCAGTATGCATTGAATCCCCATTCAACCGAGTATTTTATTATAGAAGTGAATGCTCGTTTAAGCAGAAGCTCTGCATTGGCTAGTAAGGCGACTGGTTATCCTCTGGCGTACATTGCGGCAAAATTAGCCTTAGGAAAAACCCTTCCGGAACTAAGAAATTCAGTTACTAAGGTAACAACAGCGTGTTTTGAACCATCGCTTGATTACTGCGTGGTTAAAATACCTCGATGGGATCTGAGTAAATTCCAACGGGTCGACACTTCCATTGGTAGTTCTATGAAGAGTGTTGGTGAGGTGATGGGTATCGGTAGGCGGTTTGAGGAGGCTTTCCAAAAGGCTATGCGAATGGTCGATAAAAGTTGTGTTGGTTTCGATAGCCACGGTTCCAAGGTGACTGATGATGCATTAATGTGCCCGACAGACAAACATATTTTTGTTCTGGCTGCCGCTTTATCCAGTGGCTACACTGTTGAAAGATTACACCAGCTAACCAATATTGATAGGTGGTTTCTCAATCGTATGAAATGTATTGTTGATTTCGAGATGAAACTGAAAACTATGAATGCAATGACATTCGATGTAGCGGATATGAAACTCGCTAAGCAGTTGGGTTTCTGCGACAAACAAATTGGGATGTGCATAGAGTTGCCAGAGTTGGCCGTGCGTTCCTTGCGATCAAAGATGGGAGTAAAACCGTTCGTAAAGCAGATAGACACACTGGCTGCCGAGTGGCCAGCCCAGACTAACTACCTTTACTTAACCTATAATGCATCTAATCACGATATCGATTTTCCCGGTAATTATGTGATGGTGATTGGCTCTGGAGTTTATTGCATCGGGTCTAGTGTGGAGTTCGATTGGTGTGCGGTCAGCTCAATCTGCGAGCTCCGCAAACTGGGATATCGTACGATTATGGTGAATTACAATCCCGAAACTGTGTCTACCGACTACGACATGTGCGATCGACTTTACTTCGATGAGATTTCGTTTGAAACTGTTATCGATATTTACGCTATGGAGAATCCGAAGGGAGTTATATTGTCAATGGGGGGCCAATTGCCAAACAACATAGCGATGTCGTTGCATCGCGCTGGAGCGAATGTCCTCGGCACCCGACCGGAAATGGTCGACACCGCAGAAAATCGTTTCAAATTCTCTCGGCTATTAGATAGCATGGAAATCCAGCAACCTTTGTGGAAAGAGTTGACAAACATAACAGAAGCTCGTGAGTTCTGTAGCAAAGTTGGTTATCCTTGCCTCATCCGGCCCAGCTATGTGCTCAGTGGGGCCGCAATGAACGTAGCTCATTCCCATAAAGATTTAGAGGAATATCTCACGACGGCTGTGGCGGTTTCCAAAGAACACCCTGTGGTTATCTCAAAGTTTATTCTTGATGCCAAAGAAATCGATGTAGATGCTGTTGCATGCGGCGGTGAAATTGTTTCTATCGCAGTTTCTGAGCATATCGAGAATGCTGGAGTGCATTCTGGAGATGCAACTCTAGTTACTCCGCCTCAAGACCTAAACACCGAGACTTTGGATTCAATTTATTTCATAGCGAACTCGATAGGAAAGAAACTAGAGGTGACAGGTCCATTCAATATGCAGCTCATCGCGAAAGAAAACCAACTAAAAGTTATCGAATGTAATGTTCGCGTCAGCAGGTCCTTCCCCTTTGTATCCAAAACATACGATATCGATTTTGTTGCCTTGGCGACCCGTGTTATCATGAATTGCTCTTACTCTAAACACTCCATGCCGTTAGAATCCCCTAAAGTTGGGGTCAAGGTGCCGCAGTTTTCGTTTTCCCGTCTGCCAGGAGCGGATTTTATGCTGGGTGTAGAAATGGCTAGCACAGGTGAGGTCGCTTGCTTCGGCCGCAATCGTCACGAGGGTTACGTTAAGTCGTTGCTAAGCACCGGATTCAAAATGCCTTATCATTCTATTCTTCTTTCCATCGGGAACTACAAATGCAAGACGGAATTACTACCTTCAATACGGACTCTTCAGATGCTGGGATTCAATCTGTATGCGAGTCTAGGGACCGCGGATTTCTACAGCGAACACGGAATAAACGTGATCGCCGTGGATTGGCCATTCGATGACACTGAAAACCCATCTGATAAACAACTACCAAAAACAATCGGCGATTATTTGATCGACAAAAAGTTCGATTTAGTTATTAATATCCCGATGAGGAATGGCGGGTCTAGTCGAGTCTCTAGTTTTGTTACCAAGGGTTACATAACCCGACGACTAGCCGTCGAGAATAGCGTTCCACTCCTCACTGACGTTAAATGCGCCAAACTGTTTGTGGAGGCTCTACGACTCCTCCATCTCAATAAGATATCGGTTGATGTGAATACCAACATCGACTGCGTGACGTCAAGGAATATTGTGCGACTTCACGGACTCATAGACGTACATGTTCACGTGCGTGAGCCCGGGGACACCCACAAGGAGGATTGGGACACGGCGACTGCTGCCGCCCTGGCCGGTGGGGTCACGTTGATCTGCGCGATGCCGAACACGAAGCCCTCGGTAGTGGACGTCGGAACTCTCGCAGTCGCACAGAAAGCCGCGGCCGCTTCAGCTCGGTGCGACTACGGTTTATACATAGGGGCGACTTCGAGCAATACAGAAACAGCGGGACACTTAAAGTCGCATGTTGTAGCCATGAAGATGTATCTCAACGACACCTACAGTACACTGAAGATGACGTCCATCGCTGATTGGATGCACCATTTTAGGAACTTCCCCGTGTCGCTTCCCATTTGCGTTCATGCTGAGGGGCACACTATGGCTGCCGCGCTACTCGCCGCTGACCTGTGCAATCGGTCAATCCATTTCTGCCATATTTCTTCGAAAGATGAGATTCTATTAATAAAAGCGGCTAAGGAGGCGAATAAACCCGTGACGTGCGAAGTGACTCCACATCATTTGTTTCTCTGTGAGGATCACATTGCGGATATCGGCGGTGTTGGAAGGGCCCAGGTGCGTCCGATGTTGCAGACCCTGGAGGATATGGTTGCGTTGTGGGATCACATGTATTGCATCGATTGCATAGCGACGGACCACGCCCCACACACTGTGAGCGAGAAGGATTCCGAGAAACCTCCCCCAGGGTATCCAGGCCTCGAGACTATGCTGCCGCTCCTCCTGACTGCCGTCAACGAGGGTCGACTCACTTTAGAGGAACTCGAAGATAAACTTTATTTCAACCCAAGGCGGATATTCAACTTGCCGGAGCAGAAAGATACCTACATCGAGGTGGATATGGACATCGAGTGGGAGATTCCCAGCTCGCCGCGTTACTCCAAGGCCAATTGGACGCCGTTCGCGAACTGGAAGGTCCGTGGATGTCTGCGTAGAGTCGTTCTAAACGGAGAGGTAGCCTACATCGACGGGAGAGTTGTAGCGGTGCCGGGTAGCGGGAAAGACGTGAAGCTGGGTCACCATGGGGAGTCTGTGGGAGCAGCGTTGCCGCCCAGCCCCGCCAAAGTATTCGAGAAGCAATGGCCCACCCCGCCCACCAGAGTGCGACAGGTATCAATCTCCGATAACGTTATCATTAACACAGTGGATCCGCATTATTTATTGACGCAACCAAATATAGAAGGTAACCAAGCCGGTTTAATTGCTGATCCTCACGTGTTGCGTAACGCTCTGTACCCCATTTCTCCCAAGGTTACAAATGTTACACCCCATTCCTTCCGTAAAGGTATGAATGTTCTGTCCGTAGAGACAATGACACGAAGTCATCTACATGATCTATTCGACTTGGCTTCCTCTATTCGCACGTTGATACAGAAAGAGACTAGCTTGAGTTACGTGTTGAGCGGCAAAGTGATGGGTTGTTTGTTTTACGAGCCGAGCACCCGTACCAGTTGTTCGTTTCAATCTGCGATGCAGCGGTTGGGCGGTACCTCGGTACTCGTCAACGAGTCCACCTCCTCGGTACAGAAGGGCGAGACTTGGGAGGACACTGTACGCGTGATGGCCGAGTACTGCGACGTTATGGTGATCCGTCACCCCGAGGTGGGAGCGGTTACCGCAGCAAGCGCTGTGTCCAGTAAACCGGTTGTGAACGCGGGCGACGGGATGGGGGAGCACCCGACGCAGGCCTTACTCGATGTGTTTACCATCCGGGACGAGATCGGGACCGTCAATAAACTCACCATCACCATGGTAGGGGATCTCAAACACGGCCGTACCGTCCATTCGTTGGCTCGTCTTCTTACTCTGTACGACGTAAACCTTCGTTACGTGACCCCCGAGGGGTTGGAGATGCCGTCCTCTGTGAAGGAATACGTCGCTTCTAAGGGAATAAAACAGGAGGTTTTCGGTTCTATCGAAGAGGCGATCCCCGATAGTGACGTCATATACGTTACGCGGCTTCAGAAGGAACGATTGTCGAGTAACTTGGATTACGATAAGCTGAAGGGTTCTTACGTCATCACCCCTCAGACTATGACGCGCGCTAAGAGTAGGATGGTTCTACTGCACCCGCTGCCACGACGCAACGAGATCGCACCGGAAGTTGATTGCGACACACGTGCCGCCTACTTCCGGCAGGTTCAGTGTGGTTTATACGTTAGGATGGCTCTTTTGGCTAAAATAGTTGGCGGTTATTGAATTAATATTTCGTTTAACAATCAGTGTAATATTTAGTAGTGTTTTAGTGTTACTTACATTGTGTCTTCTTTCTTAAATATTAAGTACCGGTAATTAATAATGAAAGTGTAATATTGTTATGTTATTGTAAATAAGTATTAAACTATCTTATATGATAATTGAACTATCTTCACAGCATTGTTGTATGTAAAGTATCACTTTATAACGTAATTGTGTGATTATGTAAAGTAGCACCTTACAATCAGTTTTATTCCAAAATCGTCTCATTGCGAAATATCTGCATATGGAACTTTTAAGATAATGTTTTTGGGTGGTATTTGAAAATTTGATAATACAATAGTATCTAGTGGCGATAGTAGAGTGTTACAATCCATACAGGAACACTGGAACAGGTCACATACACTACACATATAATACTTTTTCATATTTTATGTTTTATCGATATATTATTTGCAGGAAGTATAAAAAAAAAAAACGACAATCGTTTTGCTTTTGGATCAAATTCATGTAATAATTAGTTTGAAAAAGTTTATTTTCATACTGTACGTTACGTATTACATACCAGTTGTATTACGTATTACATTATGTTGTATTACGTATTACATACTGTTGTATTACGTATTACATGCTGTTGTATTACGTATTACATACTGTTGTATTACGCATTACATACTGTTGTATTACGTATTACATGCTGTTGTATTACGTATTACATGCTGTTGTATTACGTATTACATTACATACTGTTGTATTACGTATTACATACTGTTGTATTACGCATTACATACTGTTGTATTACGTATTACATGCTGTTGTATTACGTATTACATGCTGTTGTATTACGTATTACATTACATACTGTTGTATTACGTATTACATACTGTTGTATTACGCATTACATACTGTTGTATTACGTATTACATGCTGTTGTATTACGTATTACATGCTGTTGTATTACGTATTACATTACATACTGTTGTATTACGTATTACATACTGTTGTATTACGTATTACATTATGTTGTATTACGTATTACATACTGTTGTATTACGTATTACATGCTGTTGTATTACGTATTACATACTGTTGTATTACGCATTACATACTGTTGTATTACGTATTACATACTGTTGTATTACGTATTACATTCTGTTGTATTACGTATTACATTACATACTGTTGTATTACGTATTACATACTGTTGTATTACGCATTACATACTGTTGTATTACGTATTACATGCTGTTGTATTACGTATTACATGCTGTTGTATTACGCATTACATACTGTTGTATTACGTATTACATACTGTTGTATTACGTATTACATTCTGTTGTATTACGTATTACATGCTGTTGTATTACGTATTACATGCTGTTGTATTACGTATTACATGCTGTTGTATTACGCATTACATACTGTTGTATTACGTATTACATACTGTTGTATTACGTATTACATTCTGTTGTATTACGTATTACATGCTGTTGTATTACGTATTACATACTGTTGTATTACGCATTACATACTGTTGTATTACGTATTACATACTGTTGTATTACGTATTACATTCTGTTGTATTACGTATTACATGCTGTTGTATTACGTATTACATGCTGTTGTATTACGTATTACATGCTGTTGTATTACGCATTACATACTGTTGTATTACGTATTACATACTGTTGTATTACGTATTACATTCTGTTGTATTACGTATTACATGCTGTTGTATTACGTATTACATGCTGTTGTATTACGTATTACATACTGTTGTATTACGTATTACATACTGTTGTATTACGTATTACATGCTGTTGTATTACGTATTACATGCTGTTGTATTACGTATTACATGCTGTTGTATTACGTATTACAAACTGTTGTATTACGTATTACATACTGTTGTATTACGTACTACATGCTGTTGTATTACGTATTACATACTGTTGTATTACGTATTACATTCTGTTGTATTACGTATTACATACTGTTGTATTACGCATTACATACTGTTGTATTACGTATTACATGCTGTTGTATTACGTATTACATGCTGTTGTATTACGTATTACATGCTGTTGTATTACGTATTACATACTGTTGTATTACGTATTACATTCTGTTGTATTACGTATTACATACTGTTGTATTACGTATTACATACTGTTGTATTACGCATTACATACTGTTGTATTACGTATTACATACTGTTGTATTACGTATTACATTCTGTTGTATTACGTATTACATACTGTTGTATTACGTATTACATACTGTTGTATTACGCATTACATACTGTTGTATTACGTATTACATGCTGTTGTATTACGTATTACATGCTGTTGTATTACGTATTACAAACTGTTGTATTACGTATTACATACTGTTGTATTACGTACTACATGCTGTTGTATTACGTATTACATACTGTTGTATTACGTATTACATTCTGTTGTATTACGTATTACATACTGTTGTATTACGTATTACATGCTGTTGTATTACGTATTACATGCTGTTGTATTACGTATTACATACTGTTGTATTACGTATTACATACTGTTGTATTACGTATTACATACTGTTGTATTACGCATTACATACTGTTGTATTACGTATTACATGCTGTTGTATTACGTATTACATGCTGTTGTATTACGTATTACAAACTGTTGTATTACGTATTACATACTGTTGTATTACGTACTACATGCTGTTGTATTACGTATTACATACTGTTGTATTACGTATTACATTCTGTTGTATTACGTATTACATACTGTTGTATTACGTATTACATGCTGTTGTATTACGTATTACATGCTGTTGTATTACGTATTACATACTGTTGTATTACGTATTACATACTGTTGTATTACGTATTACATTCTGTTGTATTACGTATTACAAACTGTTGTATTACGTATTACATACTGTTGTATTACGTACTACATGCTGTTGTATTACGTATTACATACTGTTGTATTACGTATTACATTCTGTTGTATTACGTATTACATACTGTTGTATTACGTATTACATGCTGTTGTATTACGTATTACATGCTGTTGTATTACGTATTACAAACTGTTGTATTACGTATTACATACTGTTGTATTACGTACTACATGCTGTTGTATTACGTATTACATACTGTTGTATTACGTATTACATTCTGTTGTATTACGTATTACATACTGTTGTATTACGTATTACATGCTGTTGTATTACGTATTACATGCTGTTGTATTACGTATTACATACTGTTGTATTACGTATTACATGCTGTTGTATTACGTATTACATACTGTTGTATTATATACGTATTACATACTGTTGTATTACGTATTACATACTGTTGTATTACGTACTACATGCTGTTGTATTACGTATTACATACTGTTGTATTACGTATTACATTCTGTTGTATTACGTATTACATACTGTTGTATTACGTATTACATGCTGTTGTATTACGTATTACATGCTGTTGTATTACGTATTACAAACTGTTGTATTACGTATTACATTCTGTTGTATTACGTATTACATGCTGTTGTATTACGTATTACATACTGTTGTATTATATACGTATTACATACTGTTGTATTACGTATTACATACTGTTGTATTACGTATTACATACTGTTGTATTACGCATTACATACTGTTGTATTACGTATTACATACTGTTGTATTACGTATTACATTCTGTTGTATTACGTATTACATACTGTTGTATTACGTATTACATACTGTTGTATTACGCATTACATACTGTTGTATTACGTATTACATGCTGTTGTATTACGTATTACATGCTGTTGTATTACGTATTACATGCTGTTGTATTACGTATTACAAACTGTTGTATTACGCATTACATACTGTTGTATTACGTATTACATACTGTTGTATTACGTATTACATTCTGTTGTATTACGTATTACATACTGTTGTATTACGTATTACATACTGTTGTATTACGCATTACATACTGTTGTATTACGTATTACATGCTGTTGTATTACGTATTACATGCTGTTGTATTACGTATTACAAACTGTTGTATTACGTATTACATTCTGTTGTATTACGTATTACATGCTGTTGTATTACGTATTACATACTGTTGTATTATATACGTATTACATACTGTTGTATTACGTATTACATACTGTTGTATTACGTACTACATGCTGTTGTATTACGTATTACATGCTGTTGTATTACGTATTACAAACTGTTGTATTACGTATTACATTCTGTTGTATTACGTATTACATGCTGTTGTATTACGTATTACATACTGTTGTATTATATACGTATTACATACTGTTGTATTACGTATTACATACTGTTGTATTACGTACTACATGCTGTTGTATTACGTATTACATACTGTTGTATTACGTATTACATTCTGTTGTATTACGTATTACATACTGTTGTATTACGTATTACATGCTGTTGTATTACGTATTACATGCTGTTGTATTACGTATTACAAACTGTTGTATTACGTATTACATTCTGTTGTATTACGTATTACATGCTGTTGTATTACGTATTACATACTGTTGTATTATATACGTATTACATACTGTTGTATTACGTATTACATACTGTTGTATTACGTATTACATTCTGTTGTATTACGTATTACATACTGTTGTATTACGTATTACATACTGTTGTATTACGCATTACATACTGTTGTATTACGTATTACATGCTGTTGTATTACGTATTACATGCTGTTGTATTACGTATTACAAACTGTTGTATTACGTATTACATTCTGTTGTATTACGTATTACATGCTGTTGTATTACGTATTACATACTGTTGTATTATATACGTATTACATACTGTTGTATTACGTATTACATACTGTTGTATTACGTACTACATGCTGTTGTATTATATACGTATTACATACTGTTGTATTACGTATTACATACTGTTGTATTACGTATTACATACTGTTGTATTACGTATTACATTCTGTTGTATTACGTATTACATGCTGTTGTATTACGTATTACATACTGTTGTATTACGTATTACATGCAGTTGTATTACGTATTACATACTGTTGTATTACGTATTACATACTGTTGTATTACGTATTACATGCTGTTGTATTACGTATTACATACTGTTGTATTACGTATTACATGCTGTTGTATTACCATTACATTACATACTGTTGTATAACGTATTACATGCTGTTGTATTACGTATTACATACTGTTGTATTACGTATTACATGCTGTTGTATTACGTATTACATTACATACTGTTGTATTACGTATTACATGCTGTTGTATTACGTATTACATTACATACTGTTGTATTGCGTATTACATGCTGTTGTATTACGTATTACATTACATACTGTTGTATTACGTATTACATGCTGTTGTATTACGTATTACATTACATACTGTTGTATTACGTATTAAATACTGTTGTATTACGTATTACATGCTGTTGTATTACGTATTACATTACATACTGTTGTATTACGTATTACATGCTGTTGTATTACGTATTACATTACATACTGTTGTATTACGTATTACATGCTGTTGTATTACGTATTACATTACATACTGTTGTATTACGTTTTACATTCTGTTGTAATACGTATTACATTCTGTTGTATTGCGTATTACATGCTGTTGTATTACGTATTACATACTGTTGTATTACGTATTACATACTGTTGTATTACGTATTACATACTGTTGTATTACGTATTACATTACATACTGTTGTATTTCGTATTACATACTGTTGTATTACGTATTACATACTGTTGTATTACGTATTACATACTGTTGTATTACGTATTACATGCTGTTGTATTACGTATTACATTACATACTGTTGTATTACGTATTACATGCTGTTGTATTACGTATTACATTACATACTGTTGTATTACGTATTACATGCTGTTGTATTACGTATTACATACTGTTGTATTACGTATTACATGCTGTTGTATTACGTATTACATTACATACTGTTGTATTACGTATTACATGCTGTTGTATTACGTATTACATTACATACTGTTGTATTACGTATTACATGCTGTTGTATTACGTATTACATTACATACTGTTGTATTACGTATTACATGCTGTTGTATTACGTATTACATTACATACTGTTGTATTTCGTATTACATACTGTTGTATTACGTATTACATTCTGTTGTATTACGTATTACATACTGTTGTATTACGTATTACATACTGTTGTATTACGTATTACATACTGTTGTATTACGTATTACATATTGTTGTATTACGTATTACATGCTGTTGTATTACGTATTACATACTGTTGTATTACGTATTACATGCTGTTGTATTACGTATTACATACTGTTGTATTACGTATTACATACTGTTGTATTACGTACTACATGCTGTTGTATTATATACGTATTACATACTGTTGTATTACGTATTACATACTGTTGTATTACGTATTACATACTGTTGTATTATGTATTACATGCTGTTGTATTACGTATTACATTACATACTGTTGTATTACGTATTACATGCTGTTGTATTACGTATTACATTACATACTGTTGTATTACGTATTACATGCTGTTGTATTACGTATTACATGCTGTTGTATTACGTATTACATTACATACTGTTGTATTACGTATTACATGCTGTTGTATTACGTATTACATTACATACTGTTGTATTACGTATTACATGCTGTTGTATTACGTATTACATTACATACTGTTGTATTACGTATTACATGCTGTTGTATTACGTATTACATACTGTTGTATTACGTACTACATGCTGTTGTATTATATACGTATTACATACTGTTGTATTACGTATTACATACTGTTGTATTACGTATTACATACTGTTGTATTATGTATTACATGCTGTTGTATTACGTATTACATTACATACTGTTGTATTACGTATTACATGCTGTTGTATTACGTATTACATTACATACTGTTGTATTACGTATTACATGCTGTTGTATTACGTATTACATTACATACTGTTGTATTACGTATTACATGCTGTTGTATTACGTATTACATTACATACTGTTGTATTACGTATTACATGCTGTTGTATTACGTATTACATTACATACTGTTGTATTTCGTATTACATACTGTTGTATTACGTATTACATTCTGTTGTATTACGTATTACATACTGTTGTATTACGTATTACATACTGTTGTATTACGTATTACATACTGTTGTATTACGTATTACATATTGTTGTATTACGTATTACATGCTGTTGTATTACGTATTACATACTGTTGTATTACGTATTACATGCTGTTGTATTACGTATTACATACTGTTGTATTACGTATTACATACTGTTGTATTACGTACTACATGCTGTTGTATTATATACGTATTACATACTGTTGTATTACGTATTACATACTGTTGTATTACGTATTACATACTGTTGTATTATGTATTACATACTGTTGCATTACGTATTACATACTGTTGTAATACGTATTACATACTGTTGTATTACGTATTACATGCTGTTGTATTACGTATTACATGCTGTTGTATTACGTATTACATACTGTTGTATTACGTATTACATACTGTTGTATTACGTACTACATGCTGTTGTATTATATACGTATTACATACTGTTGTATTACGTATTACATACTGTTGTATTACGTATTACATACTGTTGTATTATGTATTACATACTGTTGTATTACGTATTACATACTGTTGTATTACGTATTACATGCTGTTGTATTACGTATTACATACTGTTGTATTACGTATTTCATACTGTTGTATTACGTATTACATACTGTTGTATTATGTATTACATACTGTTGTATTACGTATTACATACTGTTGTATTACGTATTACATGCTGTTGTATTACGTATTACATACTGTTGTATTACGTATTACATACTGTTGTATTACGTATTTCATACTGTTGTATTACGTATTACATACTGTTGTATTATGTATTACATACTGTTGTATTACGTATTACATACTGTTGTAATACGTATTACATACTGTTGTATTACGTATTACATGCTGTTGTATTACGTATTACATACTGTTGTAATACGTATTACATACTGTTGTATTACGTATTACATGCTGTTGTATTACGTATTACATACTGTTGTATTACGTATTACATGCTGTTGTATTACGTATTACATACTGTTGTAATACGTATTACATTCTGTTGTATTACGTATTACATGCTGTTGTATTACGTATTACATACTGTTGTATTACGTATTACATTTTGTGATTTGTTATGTTTTTTTGTGTAAAATAAAAAAATTGCCAATTTCAGGAAGCCATTTAGTTCCAACCCCATTGGAATTATTGTTTATGTAAATATTTTGACCGAAAAACTTGTTTGCAATCCCACTGTCACATACTTTTATAACTTTTACAGAAATATTCTATATTTTTAAAACATATAAAATTATTTTCCCATACTTTTTTTGTTAACATGATTTATTTTTGTTTTGCCGCGTCTGCCAGGATAATTTTTTACAGACATTTCTGTTATGATTTGTCAATCGTGCGATGGTCTGTTGTACGATTTTGTTGTAAGATAAATATATGCATATTTTAGTAGTCCCGTACCCAAGCAGGTATCTGTTTGTACGAATACAAGTATATGAATTACATTACCTATATTTGATAAATTACTGAAAACTTTTTCTAATATAATTATATTAACTTAGGCTTATAAAGTATTAATTAAGAAATTATTTAAGTTTGAAAAATGTTAACCAAAGTGAGGTGAAATAAGGTGTGCCTGGAATGAATTCATTTCTCGTTGCTTCTATTCAAACAACAGGGAATTTTTCATAGTGACCTAAACTGACCTACAGTATAGTGAACTGTTACTGCCGTCTTAAGGCAAAATACCCTATCTCCAAAAATCGTGTTTTGCATAATTTAACGAAACGCGTTTTCTTCTACAAGTACGTATGTTATACAGCTGCTTGGATACCAGAATTTGAACTGCAAGTCACCCAAATATACTAATTTAGAATTTCAAATGCGAGATGCACAACTTTTGTAATTTGGGAGCTTAAAAAATGCTGAAATGATTTTATAGGGTGTTTTGCCTCGAAAATGTTGGCGACAAATGAAACTGAAAGCTGATATAGGGCTGATTGGTATCAAATAGTTAAATATCTTCAAATAATAATATTGCAGGGTGGAAATTATAATTGGAATTTTGTAGTTAAGGGTTGGGTTTTGGTAAATAATGCAAATTATAATTCAATAACATGAGATAAACAGCTGATAATTTCTGTATAATTGGTTGCCTGGTAACGTCATCATGGTTACCATTCCATGAATAAAGTACTCAAACTAAACTCTGGGCAATCGATTATATTTACATATTTGCCCGTAAATTTTTTAGAAATATTCTAGCTAGCTACTGTATAATCATGTGACCAGTTTTCCAAAACCTAGTCCGCCAAAATCAAACTCAGTCTACTTTGCCTTCTAGTGCAAGTCCTTCATTATTTACATGTTCAGTTCACCATCGCACTTTAACTAACGAATTCCAAAAACCAATTATATTTCTTGGAATTATCTTGGAAATAACACTATTATAAGTTTTTCTAAGGAAAAACACCCTACCTTTAAAATGTAAGGTAAACTGAATACAAGACCCTATACAAAATACCCTATGTACCAGATTTTAGATGTAGGGTGTTTTACCTTTAAATGACAGCAAAAAATGACTTTCTTGCATATAAACCATGGTATTTCTTGGTTTCATTTGGAAGAGCGCCTTAAATTAGGCCGGTCTGTACAATAAAAAAAATTTCAAAAATTTTGAGATAGACGGCAGACGGCCTTAACCGATAGACGGCCTTAAAACGGCAGTGTAGGTCAGGTTCAGCAGCATGTATCAATCACAAATACTTCAATATAATGTAGTATATTATTATAATCTAGTTTGAAATATAGTCAATAAATAAATATTGCTTATTAATAACTTTACACATTATTGTAACTTTATCAGTTAACACATACGTGGGGCCTTCGCGCACACGTAAGTACAGATGAGCCTTTCCGTAGATGTCCATTAATTGACCTAGTCATTCGCCCCCTAGCGGTCGACAGATGAATTATATAAGTCTGTCTGTGTATAGAATTTCTAAACTTTATAGACTACATGTGTACCAAGTTTGGTCTCATTACCGGACTAGTTACCTCGTAATGGCTAGGTGGTGGAGTGGCCACTCGCATTTCTTCTAGCTGAGAGGTCCCGGGTTCGATGACGTGCCGAACTAGTTACAATTTAGTCTGCCAACCCAGCGATATAGATGAGTAAAGTAAAGGGTTGGATATAGTAACTACATTGGTTGTTCCACGTTGGGAAATCGTGTGGTGTCCAATGTCCATCCTGCATTTCGTTACAGGTAATAGCCAAGAGAGAATATTTCCGTTCGAAGGGTTTTCTTGGTCAGAGGTTTCATTTCCGAAGTCAGTTTTTTACATTTGCCGACATCGTGTCTGTCCTTATGGATGTCAGTCAGTCTGTCAAAATATATCTGACAGTCAGACAAACAAATATGTTGTTTCGATGCCATCAAACGAGAAAACTGTCAGTAGAAATGAAATCACCATCCAGGAATTGCCATGTTAGCAAAATACGTGGAATGCTTTTTTTATATTTTAACAGACAAACCGTTGGTCAGAGACTTGTGCTGCGCGAAGGGTCATTTTAACCATCCTAATTAAATACATAAATTAAGAAAAAGTAATATATTACTTGAAAACATAGACGGGAGAATCAAAATTGCGATTTATCTCCAATATATATATCTCAATATATTGTTAAAACTTAAATATGGAAATTTGAGTTTTATTCCAGAGTGGGAAAAGCTTCACTTGTTTTCTCGTGCTGCGCGAAGCGTTTCTTTCATCCTGATAAATATTGTTATAATCAATTTTCGCATGTTGCAAATTGGTTTTGTTGGTTAATTTTATTAGGTACAAATTTGGCACCAAAGATTGTTAAAAAAACACTACAGAAAGAAAATTTAGGAAAATTCCATTATTACTAAAGGTTTGAATTATTATTGGTGTTATGGAACTTTAAACGGAACTTTAAATTGATTTTACTGAAAACTATTTTTTGAACATAAAATAAAAATTGGAAACACGATTTATCAGCCATTTGTGAACCGATTTTAATCTGTTTTTTTTTGGAATGCTCAGAAACTGTCCGATAAAATGAACGAACAGAATTAAAAAAAAAATTTAGAAAAGAGTTATGTTGCCTTTTTCCCAAATATTCTGAATTTTTTATAATTCAAAAACTGCGAGGTCAATAAAAATTATGCTCGTTCATTTTGAGGTGGGTATAATTAATTATCATCAAACATAAAAATAATTTTGAAAACCCATCGAGAACTAAAAGGAGAAATCGTGTTTCTACTGTTTCGTCACTTGTCCTCGATAATTATGTTAATTTATGCATAATTAATTGTATTTTATTTATTTATCAAGCACGTTACAGCGTTAAGTAAAATATGCAAACCGGTTATCAACAACCAAAAACATGATTGGCGCAAGTTTACGGTGCTGCTTCCCAGTGGTTAGTTACAGTACAGACATATCTTCATTTCATTACCTGTTCCGTCCCCCTTTGGGAATCTCTCTCTACATTTCCTGGCTTGGCCTCCTGATAATGCCTTCAGTTTCGGGGCGAAACCTACCGATCAGCTGGCTGCCGTCAGCTGATCACTGATTGCATGCAACGTCTAGGTCTTGTTGCTTTTTAGTTTTTTACATACTTTGGCACTGACATACCTACCGGTAAGGTTTTTACTTAACGTGCTTGATAAATAAATAAAATACAATTAACTCTTTATTATTGGATTTGCAAGCTGTTCGCGCTTTCAGACCTTTGGCAGTTTAACCCGCCAAATTAAGATGTCTTCTAGATATTAAATCGCTTTTTAGCCTATGACAAGTATTTGATTCACTACACTAGTCGAAACCAATCTGTGCGCGATCATTCACCCGCTGGATATTCCCGGGAGATTGGGTTCGACGGTTTAATTTTATTGCTATGTAAGCCTAATGTATTATTCGACTGACAGTATTATATAATCTCTGACAATATTATTCACCTTCGGGAATATTAACAGTTCCTTTAGGACGTGGCGCTTTATTTATATAAACAGAGTTATGACTTAAACTACTCACAACGATATGGCTTAATTATAATTCACATATATGGCGCATTCTTTAGGAAATGCTTCTTTAACAGACTCACTCGTACACAATGCTGCACAATACTGCACACTAATCTGCCAATCTTCACTGATTTTAGTCACATATAAAAGGAACACGGACCGAATCATGTAGGGTCTATCAAATAACATTAGATTCACTTCAAACCACTCAACATAGGTCGCAATCATTTATCTGTAACCTTTCTCTCTTACCTTCGGTATATCAAGAATATTGGGTTTTCGGGGTTATTTGTCGTTATTCCAAATATAATAATTCATCAACCATATTATGAAGAACTGACAGTAAATAGCAGTATAACAATATAAAAGTATGCACAGTGTTACACAGTATGCAGTGTATGCAGTACTGCAGTATGCAGATAACGGATATATGTCCTTATAATTAAGCCTACTAGTGTAAGGCTAAAGCATAAAAGCACAAAATACTCTAAAGCCGTTCTTCCTGGCTTAGAATCACCAACAACACTGATAAGAATAACTACAAGAATACCAGCTACCCTTATTCCACGAAGCTCCCGTCCAACACAGAGGATGAGCATTGAGATAGGAAAATTCAGTTCAGTAGCTCTGTGATAGGTCAAAATCAAAGCCAACTCAAATCCTATTGGCAGATACAGAAAGCTGCAACGTGGCAATATCAGCCGTTAGCCGTCGTCATGGTAGCGACACTGTTTTCAAGAGTATCGAGCTTTTTACGTCATGAAATTGCAGATTATGTCCTCTAAAGTACAAATACAGTTCAAATACAGAAGAAATGACTTTTATGTCCTCTAAAACACCAGTACAGCAAGGACACGGCCTTTTTATGCCTGGCAAACCAACTACAGAGTACTTTAAGGGAAAATAACCGGTTAATGACGCAAAAGCTTTTACACCGCTCCCAGAAAATGGGATTTAAGTCTATAAAATATAACAAATCACAGTTTCTAAAATATAAAGATACTCTAAACAGTTAGTCTTTCTTACGCAGACGGCGTTTACGCAGTTTCTTGAGGCTAGCAAGAGTCCTTTTCTCTTTGGGGGGAGCCACTTTACTAGGAGGGCTATATAAATCCTGTGTGAAGGGTGCAATATGATTGCATCAGAAGGTGTAGGATTATGGTCGGGGTATCCGCCGTTTCGATATGCTTCTCCTCGAGCTGATTTTCCTCCGCTCGTAGCTGGATACGTTCATCCAAAACTCTCGCAGAGAATAGGGTTTTCTAAGCTTGATATCTTCTTAGAGATTCGAGATTTCCCAATCGAACTGAGATAAGGCCAATTCGTTTATCGATTGGACTTACTGTTATAACTTACGTTTATCTGAACAAACGCAGGTTTCTTTTTTGATCTTTATAGAATAGCGTTTAACTCGTTTCGTACAACGCTCTCCTTCACCTTGATGAAGGGTTGTATCGCGTTAAACGGGACGACCATACGGTTGGATAGTGATATTAGGTGTCTGCGTCATAATCCAGCTAGGTAAGATGGGCGGCTAGCTAGAAATCACTGTCGGAGTGTTACCGATTAATTGTTAGGGTAGCACTAGATCTTGAACAGTGAATACCGTCCGCGAGGATCCGCGACACCACCAGGATCGCAGGTCTGAGGTCCAACTAAGGAATGAGGAGGTTTGACCGAGTATTCCGGTAGTA
>JAUCBJ010008526.1:0-100796 GCA_032718475.1 Nemertoderma westbladi | reverse complement strand
TTTAGTTTATTGTTTTGTTTAAATAACGTTCCACTGTAACCTGCTCCTTTCCCTAAATTGAGAATTTAACATTGAGGCGGGGCGGGATATTAATTCGCCAAGACGGGATTTGCGTCCAGTCCCCCCCCCCCCCCCCCCCCCCCCGTCAACATTTATGATTCGTTCAAAACGAAACTTGTGAGATATTTACTAGAACACAGTGGGGACGGTAATTGGTCTGCAGTTCTTCGGTCTGCATCTAGATTTTCTGCCGCTAGAGGGCAGAATATCTGAAAGTGTCTATGATTTTCTGATTTTCATCAGATTAAGCTGAATCTTGGTCTTGAATATTTATTATCGACGTAAAATTAGTGTGAACCAACACAAAAGCGACAAATTATCAAACAGGTGTCGGATCGTTTTATAGTAGCAGCGTTTTCTAAAAAGGAGGATTTAACTAAAATGGTCCAAAATTAATAAAAATAAAACAATACGTAGATTCCCATTATACCCCTTTATTGTGACGTAACAAGTAGTCAGGGACATGAGAAAATCCTTTTATACAGCCTTTAAACTATGTTGGTTTTAACTACATATTTTTTTAGATAGTGTATCTTATGTGACACATTCAATAAATACGAGTTGGATATAATAATTTTTTAATTTTAATTTTTTTTGTGATAAAAGACTACCAATGAGGCGTAAAGGTAACCACAGAAAAAAATTTCATTCGGGAAAAGGTTAACACGTGCTAAGATTTTGCAAGTTAGTAAAGGATTAAAATCAATAAAAAGACAGACTTTTGAGCGGGCAAAGTGCCATATTACAGAATTTCCTGGGCTAATATAGCCAGCCATATTGCTGAATGCTGGTGGTTGTGTAATGGTGGCGGTTGTCAGGGGAAGGTGGAGCGGGTGGTATTCTAACATTCGTAGCTGGCAGGCAAACAGTCGGTCAATCGATTGGTCAGTTGGTTGGTTGGTCGATCGGTCAGTTGGTCAGTCGATCTGTCAGTCAGTCAGTTGCTCAGTTAGTCGGTTGGTTGGTCAGTCAGTCAGTTGTGTGGTTGGTTGGTCAGTCAGTTGTTGGTAGGTTGGTCGGTTGATTGGTTTGTCGGTTGGTCGGTCAGTAGGTTGGTCAGTTGGTTGGTCGGTCAGTCAGTTGGTCAGTCAGTGGGGTTGGTCGGTTGATTGGTTGGTCAGTCGTTGGTCGGTCGGTAGGTTGGTGAGTTGGTTGGTCAGTCGGTCAACCAGTCGATTGGTCAGTTGGTAGGTCGATCGGTTGGTCATTCAGTTGGTTTAACATAGTTAGTATAACAAAACAGCCAGGCGGGGCCATTGTGTTTAGATACTGGATGGGGTGGATATCACTGGGTGCCATGTTTGGTCCTGTCCTGGGTGCCAAGTATATGTTGTCCAGGTAGTTAGAGGGTCAGTCTCCCAACCAGACGGTCGTAAGAATCTTCTGGGATTCGTGAGAAACCCAAGAAAAATAATCCGCCCAGTTTTTGATAAACTGTTACGGTAAGGATCTAGCTTCAGTACACCCAACTGTAATAGGAACCTGGCATATCCGGGGGAGTAAAGAAAAGGGTTAGATAGTAACAGTATTGGAGCTTGGGAGTTAGTGTGGCGCCCTTCCTGCCTTACAGGTAACAGCAGAGAGAGAGGAGTCTTCGGGTTGCCTTTAGTGGTTCATGTTTCACACATCCAACAATCACTTTACTTTTATGTTTGCCCTGGCCCAAATGACTTTTATACAGTGGTTAACCATACTAACCAGTATCAGTACCTGGGTAGAAATAGCTATGCCTTAAACTCTCAATGTGATCAGTTACAATTCCATTGATTCATAATTTCGCACTCTTGGTGTTTATTTTAGGGCTAATGAAGAAGCAACATCGCGGAGATTCCACTCACATTCAAGAAGGTTGGACAGTGAAGAGCAAACCTCTTGGAGATACCGAAGTCGGGATGATGGTCGTAGTTCCGAAAGAGAGTTGTTGGATCTGGGGAGACCAGTTGTAGATAGGGATTCTAGATTGTCAGCCAGAAGTTATGAGTACCGTGACTATGAGTCCAGGAGTCCGCATTCTTTTAGAAGCAGCAAAGAATCAAAATACTATGGCCGAGACAGAAGCCGGAGTAGGAGCCAAAGTCCACATCATTATGTCCCTTCGAGCAAAAGTCCTGTTGTGCGGGAAAGGCATTCAAATCGCACCAGAACTCCAGACCAGTCTAATGGCGATACATCCAGATATCATGATATTGTTTCATATGAAAGCCAAAAGCATGATAAGGATTATGTTGCTGGAGACAGTCAGGAGTTTAGGCAGCGATCAGATGCTGATAGTCATGAACATCTGGATAGAAGAGCTGAGGCAATGCGCTATGATGGATACCATCTTCATTATGAACCTGAGACAAACCAAAATGAATATCGACATTCTGACTTACATGATGCTATAACGCATGATAAATCTCCAGAATATTATAGTGATAGATTTGATAAGATTGACATTTTCGAAGAACAGAAACCATATCATTCCCCCATTCATGGGTCAATGGACAAATATGAGGACATTTCTGAAGATGATGATGTTTCGGAAACTATACAATATCCCAATACACAGTCGCCCCATGAGATACACAGGTATGCGTTTTTTTATCATTAAGATACATTATACACATACATACATTCCTTATTGGTTTACTAGTGATGGGCCAGACAGTAACCAACAATTGGTAATGCCTCTTAGCATACCTTTGTGTCTCCTCAATGAATACCCACTATCCATCACAATTGTCAACTGCCAATTTCACCTGACTATGCCTGACCATTCCGAATTTCACCCGGTGCTTGATGTACTGACTCTAAATATATGGTTTGCTAAAATATACATTTTCAGGCAACAACATTCCCCTATTGGCTGATCTTTTGGTCGATGTGATAGTTTGCCAATTAGATGCTTAGTCATTTTGGCGGAATTGCTAATTAGACTTTTGGTCGATTCATTCAATATAAATGAACTAACTAGGCCTTATATTTTGGGAAAGAATCTATCTTAATGTGATATAAATTGGTGCAACTTGATGTGTGGCTATTTATATACTCGTTATGTTAATCTCATCATATTCATAACCACACTGTACTTATTCATCATAATCCTCTAGTCATTTTCCCACTGTGTATCATCCCCTATATGGAATATGTCAATGAATATTTATACATTTTTATTTATATTAAGCAAACCCATGAGCCCTGTGATAAAAGATCGTGACCAAGTAGACTATGAGTTGTATTTGCGAAAGCGGGATTTGTTGGAAGGGAGACGTGAAAGCCCTCAAGTTTATTTAGCAAACAAAGATAGGTTTGTATAGAATAGTGAGTATGTTGTCTGTTGTTGTTAATTGTCATAGTTTTGTTTAATTTTCAATCTTACCTAATTACCAACTTTTGATAAATGGGAAAAGACATAATTTGTATTATTTTTTGTGTTTGTATTTGGATTTTCATTCAATAATTCTTAACTTCCAGGAATATTTCAAAGGAAGCCAATCTTCAATTAGGAATCAAAGAGAGTAGTGATAACTATCAGAATATGCGGTCAGTCAAAATGGATGATAAATATAGGTAAGTCTGTACAATATACAGGCTGCTGTTGTATATTAATTATATTTCAATGTATTTTTATATTAGTCCTTATATTTCATAGTAAACGTAATTTTATGTTAGTCCCTATATTTTTCATGTTTTAGGTCTAATAGTGGTAATATTTACACTGATAGAAGAAGCCTTGTTATTGCATCTACTGACAAGTATGAATACCATCCTACCTCGACATCTACTAATGTACAGGAAACTGATACTAGTCAGAATTCATCAAAAATGGTTGACTCTGATATGGTAAAAGATGTCAAGCTGGAAGTTGCGCAGCAAATTGCGAAACATATTGGGCTGGATATTACCCCTGAAGTGTTACAATCCATTATGAATCCTGCTGCAGATGGTGTACATAATAATAAGGTCATCAAAGATAATGGACGCACAGTAGAACAAAGTAAAGACGATATACTCCCTAAGAAATATTTACCAACTAAGTCAAATCCTAGTCTCGTGCGAGAAGTTGTACCCCTCACCTCTGAAGAGTTATTGTGGAAAAACATTGGTCAAGCTATCAGTTATGTAAACACTAAAAAGGATTCATCATCTTTACCAAGTCAAACTAGTTCAGGAACAGGCAAATTTTATTCCGAAAACCGGGGTAAAGATGTATGTAACGAGTTTGATGATGATGAGCAGTTTTTGTATGGTAGTAATGCACCTGGACAAACCCCAAAATATGGTATACACAGTGAATATAATACATCTTATTGTGATTTAAAAACTATGCCTGTGCATAACACAGAGGGAACTAAGTCTGTAGAAAGAGATTGCTATACCCCAACTGGCTGTTATAGTTGGCCTAAAGGAGGAAAACCACCTTTGCCTTCAAAGTCAGATATTAGACTACCCAGTATGCCGTCTAAACCATTGCCAGCATCAGATGGACATAAACAGGAAGTATTAAGATCCAGAAAAGAAAAAGATGTTAAACCTTCCAATGAGGAGTTGGTGAAACCATCCATTAATAGAAAGAGTAGAGTAGAATTTTATAAAAGCATTGCAGGGAGAGTGCATAGGGAACAAGAAGAAATCAATATGCAAGAGGAAGTAAAACTTGAGACACATGGTGTTATTGATAAAAAAGCGACGAAAGTTATTACATCTGAATTAAGTGATGATGCATATCTTCATGACCAAAATACTGAAGTTCCTTTAAAACTTTTACAGAAAAATAAGTCCAATTTGAGATCAGCAAAAGATATGGACGACGGCGAGCAAATTAAGGCAATTAATGTTATACCAATGGAATCCAACGATAGTACATTGATTAGTAAATCAAATAATCAACAAAATAAAGCTGAAATACCTGTTGTATCTATTGATTCAGATGATAATCAACAACCAACAGAATATCCAAATGATGCTCAACCTATTAAGTGCATTGGTAATATGCCGACTATTAAATATAGTGATTCAAATACAACATTTTATGATGCATTACTAAGCACTGCTAATAGTTACAGGGTTTGGCCTCCTGATTATTCGCCGGCCTTTCTTCCTGCTATGTCAAATAAGAACCTACTTGATTTAAATCCCCAATCACAACAACCACAAACACTTTATCCAGCAGATAATGTCACACAACATCCAGCCCAGCCTGATTCACAAAATAATAGTGTGGCCATTTTGCATCCTCCTGGCAAAATATATCAAGATATTAGCAGTATTGGTAAATATGCATATCCACCCCCTAATATAAATATCGATAAATTTGCAGATCAGGATTTGGCCTCAGATATACCAAAGGTCGTTAAGATTGTATCAGAATCACTAAAAGATGAGACATCAGAGTCACAGACTGGACATAAACAAAAGTATCATCATCATAGCAGGAGTAGCAGTGATGTCACTATCACAGATGAACCCTCAACAGATTCTGAAACATATCCTAATAATGATAAATATAATGAGATATTTATGAATACATTCATAAAACATTACTCAAAACTTAAGAAACAATCAAAGAAAAGTGCTAATGAATATGATGATGACAATGTATGTGACAACGAGTATGACTTTGACAAGGAACCATCTATGCCAGAGGATAATCGGTATTGTCGTAATCGGGGATATAGTAGAGAGAGTAGAGAAAGTAGATCAAGTAAGGGCAAGTATAACATAGAGCTGAAACATCATAGTAGTTCACCAGAACCTCTTAGTAGATCAAGAAAGCAAACATTATCTCCTTTTCATAGAAGTATTAGTAATGAGAAGCAAAAACAAGAATTGTCACCTGCTGATGTTCCACCGCACAATAAACATATAACAAGGACATATTTTGAGCACTGTAGGCTAAATCAGCAGATGGAAAAGTCTTCAAGCAGTAATCAGAATGCTATTACAAGACATGACAACTCTTCTACATCTAAAGAACATAAGATACCTCTTAAACGAAATGATGCCAATGATACAGAACAAGGTAATGTATATACTAGACGTTTTATATTTCTAGATAAAGATCATTTGAAAATGATACCTAAGAGAAGGAGTAATGTAAAAGAAGATAGTTATAAATTATCATCTGATCATAGTAGATTATCCCACCATTACCGTACAAAGCTCAGTGGTAAAAAACTACAGAAAGAATTACCATCTATAATTAACAAAAATCAAAATGACCAAAGGGAGAACAGAGCATCTCCATACAAGGATGGAAGATCTAGGAGTAAAGATTCACAAAAAGAGCGTATGAAATATAAAGCTTATAACAAGTTAGATAAGGATGAACATAAGGACATAAGTTATAATTCTCATACGAAACAGACAGTTAAAAATCGAAAAAGAAAAAGGAATGTTTCTCAAAGAAAAGGTGATGAACCTCTAAAGAAAATATCTTCATGTAGTTCAAACATTAACAATAATCTAGAAATGTTGACACAACCACAAGGCAGTGTTGTAACATCTTCAGCACCATCAAAGAGATCTGAAATCTTAGATTTATATTCATCATCATTTGTTCGAAGTGAACGAAATGTAGATGAAATTGGGTGCACAAAGTTACCTAATGATAAAATGGATTCATCTGCAGCAAAGATTATCAATAATGAATATCAACAAGAAGATAAATATATTGAAAAGAGAGAGGAAAGAACTCACATTCAATATGTAGTACCGAATCCTAATCCAACCATCATTGAAAGCAATGATGATAGCATTACTAAGAAAGAACTTGAAAATGGTAATATACAAGAATCAATAAATAAACTGGAGCAGCAGCTTATACATGAATATGCATCAGAACAACATATCATTGCTGCTCATGAAAAATCTCTCCTTCAGTTATCTACATTTCAGAGCAGATTAACTTTAACAAAGAATATGAAGGAGAAAACACCTTATTCGCTGTTATGTAAAGCAAATTCTCTTCTTCACGATATTGAAAAGTTACAGTTTGAATTAGAGAGTAACATAAGGAAGTTGAAAAGTAAGCATGAAGATACATTCTCATCTTGGTCAAAGTTACAAGGAAAAAAGGTATCTGGTAAAACATTTGTGTCTGATGAGTGGAAGTCAAGTACGCAGTGGAAACGTGTTGGAGACCATCCAGATAAACTAAAATTTGATGAAAAGATTAAATTGCTAAATAAAACAAATATTCAGACAGTATCATATAGTTTTAAAGATCAAGGAAGCCATATATGTGACGCTTGCAATATATCGTTTAGTAGCTCCAATGACTATATTAAACATCTGCATAATGAACAACATATTCAGTCAACTGCAATTTTTAACAACAGTGAGTCACGTCCATGGGACACCACAAGGACTTGTTACTCAAATAAGCCTGGTACTCAAAAAGACATTGAATATAGCGATAACTCAGATAAGCACTTGCCATCAGCTGAAATCGTTGGTTTAGATTTTCTTATTCCAGTCTCTGGGTATTTTTGTAATTTGTGCAATCATTTGATGGGTGATAGTGATCAAGCTTATTCACATGTTCTTACTGATGGGCACTATTGTAAATTTAACAATTATGTATCATCAAATAAATTCTATACTAAATTATCTGAAGTTAGAACAGATTTTGTAACTACTTTTCAACAAGTACATAAAACTCAAGGTTCTAATCCAAAAAATTTACCTGTACCTATTGAAAATGTTAGTGAAGGAAAACCAAATTTGAAGATAAAAGATGTTTCTAAATCTGGTGAAAAATATCATAATATTAAAACTGTTTCCAAGGTTAATCCTGGTTTAATCTCTGAGAAACATGAACCATATGCAACAAATAGAAAATATTCTATTATTCCAACATCTCAAATGCATGAAGGGCATCTGAAGTATGTTAGAAAAGGAAGAAAGGAAAGGGAAGAACTTGCTGATGGTGAACAATATAGAAGACGGAGTAGAGAAGGGAGAAATAGAAGGAAAAGGTCAAGGTCATTAAGTTGGGGTGAAGAAATGTACAGAAAGCAGAGACGTAGCCAATCTAGATCACCATCACATAATGATAGGAGAATACATACTCCTCATAAGATCAATCAGAGGTCCAGTGATTCCAATAGCAACCAGAACCATCAGAAGTTTACTGATTCCAATAGCAGCCATGAATCTACGAAAATATGCCAATTGAAAGGAATTTCGATAGAGTCAATTCCTCTTCCTGATGATTCATTAAAAATTGCAAAAAATGGAATTCCTCTGGGAAATTCAATCAAACTACCAAAGAGTGAATCAATAAAGACATCACCAAGTGGACTTGGTAATGAATGCGGAATTGAACTTGATATTAGTACAGCTGTAAAGCAAATTAAACTTGATATCTGTGCTAATTCTAGTGGTAAGCATCATATTCTTCCACTACCAACCTTAGCTAACATCGACTCAACTGGGGAAACAGAAAAACTGAAATTAATGATGCCAAGGCAATTGGCTAAGAAGCCATTCCAGTCTGGTATAAAGCCTAGTTTCATAGGAAAGCGGATGAACTTGAAGGTTAAGAAACCTACAGAAATCAAGGTTTCTCTAACACCAATAATCCCTCAATCACAGTCAAATAATTCTGAAACAATAATTCAACCAACAACAACAGACAAAAACCTTATCTGTGATCAGTTTAAGAATGAATTATATAATTTTAGTAGTTCTCTTTCTACAAACATCGCAAAAGATAATATAGATGACATTGTTGAAGCAACTGAACCAGGAATAATGTTATGTAATAAATCAATAGACTATCCTGATAAAGATACTGAAGAATCTCCAAAATCCTCGCCATCAAACCTACCCTATGGTACAGGCATACAAGAAGCTCATAGTGATAATAGTCAGTATATAAACATTATTATATTTGGTAGCAAAAATTTACTTTTGTTAAAATACCTTGCATATAATTGATTCAATTTTAAGGAGTTCCATTTATAAATATAATATTTAATCTAATTTTACAGATTAACCCATGATAATATTGAGATGGAATTTATTGACTATCTGACATTAAATAGTTGTTGTGAAGTGCGTATAGAATCAGTGTGGATTCTTCAGACAATCGGGTTGTGATCAAATTCATATTCAGAAGCAAAAAAATCTATTTTGAATTCTCAACCCCAATGTTTCTAATGTGTATGTCCAATATTCAGTCCAATAATATTTGAATGTTCAGTGAGATATATTTAACTAACAAAACGTTTCCTATATTATTATTACTTATGTGTAACTATCTGGGTGATTGTTCCAGGTGGTGGAGATAACACAAGTAGTAAAGCAGAAGCTTCAAATCGCAAAACTATCAACTTTGGTCACAGATTGATAGCTGATGCTTTAGACAATGCTGCTAAGGAAGATGTCGTATTGAAAAGAAACCGAGAGTTACATAAAGAAATGTCTTCACAAAAGGATCCAATCCCATCTAGTACTACAGTGGACAGTATACCTACTGCTGTTAAAAAGCTCATAAGGTAATGTAGAAGAATTCCAACTGATACTGTGAGTTTACCAAATTGAAATTATAATATTTCATTTATTGTTTAGAATATGCTTAATTGATGCTGCATGTAGCTGATTGTTTTCAGATGTATACACATAACCATTAAAATGTATACATTAAATATACATTAAAATATTAATAATAATTGTAATATATTCTAGTCACCATCTACTAAATTTTATTGTTGACAGTTCACTGACTGTGCCACCAATTGAAACGGATAACGTTATTAATGATCGTAGACCAAGTGATAAGGATTGTTGTGGCGAAAGTGATGGTGAGGTAGAAACGAAGAATTATAATAAGGAAGAAAAACTTCCAAATGATATTTGGTAAGATAAATTAAATCGCTTATAACATCCAATTTATTTACTTTTAATTCACTTGTTGTTTTCAGTTTTTTACTTTTTTATACTTTTTTTTACAAAATTTTTAACATTGTCTCCTTTTTGTGTGTTTTTTTGTTGATTTATTGTTAAGAAAGAATATTAGAATTAGTCTTTCGGAGTTAGTATTAATATAGATTTTAGTTATTCTTCGATTGGTGTTAGTTTGGTTGATTTGACAAAACCATGATACTCGGCCATTATTCGCATAGCTGAAACGTCTGCAGATGAGAAGCAATGACTTACATATTTGGATTTGCCATTAAATTCTCTACTAAAATCAACCAAAAATCTATTTTTGGAATTTTTGTATCCCACCCCCCCCCCCCCCCCTTTTTTAATGTTTAATGACCCATAAACTCGGCTGCTGAGGCCTGACCAGGCAGATAGTAATCTACCAATGGTTGGTCAAGGGGAGACAGCTCTCATTACCGTTTGAGTCCACTCTACTGCGACCTGCATCATACTGCAGGGGAAGGCCCTCAAAGAAGCTGCACAGCCAATGGTGGGTCATGTGCGCCTGAGTAGATATATTAGTAGAGCCTATCTGACTCCACTGCGACACCCACCCTGTGGAATGGCAAACCAGGGTGTGGTATTTGCCCCGAGAGCTGACTCAGCAAAATAGCACCCCCCAACCCTCACTATGGATTACATTAGTAATGCGGAGGTCCAGCCACTAGAGGCCAGTGGAATGACTGGACACAATCGGCCTCACAGGCGTCAGTTATCTCCTGACCGGCTGCCTGTCCCTACTGGAGAGAGAGCGGCAAACAATTCTTTGAGTCCCTTTCCTGATGACCTTTCTGGCCCAAACCCTGGGTCACCAGGGAGGCCAGAATGTGAGGGGGAGAGGGATTCTGGAGTTGGAGGCTGCTCTCAAGTTCCACCCCGACCAACAAAGCCATTGGTGAATCTGAGGCAAGTCACTAGACTAGCCTCAGTAAACACCCTAACACTCGGGTCCCCAATGCGACAAGGTGAGCTGACTGCCTTGGCAGATAAGCTTTCTCTTAGTGCAGTGGGTGTTCAAGAGCACCGAATGCAGACTGGACAGACTGATGAGGTTCTGATTAAGGACATGGGGGCGGTTGGCGACTCGTCCTCGCTTCAGCAGATGATAGTGGCAATGGTGGAATTGGTCTATTGATGAATCCAACTGCACATGCAGCATTGGACAAAATAAACCAAATCTCTAACCACATCATCCGTTGTCACTTCTCATGTTCTGGAAGACTGGCTAAGAAGTTTCCTAAGGTGGTTCTGATTGTGTGCTACTCTCTAGTGTTGCCCCTGTAGAGGAGGTGGAAAATTTCTACCAGAATCTACAAGCAGCTACTGATGGAGTGGATCAGCATGCATTCTTAACATTCCTGGGAGACTTTAATGCAAGTCTGCATCAATCACCTACATCGCCCTGGGTCTATAGCAATAGTGTTAACCGAAATTCCGTCCATCTTCAGGATTTTATCTCTGGAAATGGATTGTTTTCGGCTAGAACCCAGTTCAAGAAGCGAACTGGAAAGCTATGGACTCATAGTGGACCCAGTGGTCACAAGTCCCAGATAGACCACCATATCCTGTTTCGTAGGAAATACAGAAGCTCTATACAAGACTGTAATGCATTTACACTACGACCCTTCTCCAGTGATCACCGCCTTATTGTGGTCAAGGTAAGACTTAGTCTGCGTGCTAGCAGAACAACGAAATCTGCCTTGCCGCGGCATGACTGGTCCTCTCTGTTGCAACAGCCAAGTGTGAGATCCAGCTTCACACTACAGCTGAGCAACAGGTATGAGGTTCTTGCTTCTGATGCGGCAGATCACTGTGAGGGCTATACTGCCTTCACAGAGGCAGTTAAGTTAGCAGCTGCAGAAACAGTTCCTGTATGCCCTCGAAACAGGAAACGGGCCCCTGGACTGCCAACAAAATTCAGAAGTGCCGAAATGACCTCTACAAGGCATAGAAAGAGTCCCGACTCAAACAGACTACAGCGGCCAAGAATGCGGTTAAGGCTGCATCTAGGTCCCTGAACAGGCAGTACTCTGTTAATCTACAGGAGCTAATAAACCAACAGGTTGATGCCATCAATGATGCTGACGATAGCAGGCAATCATCTCAGGCATGGAAATCGATCAACTTGCTTACTGGGCGAAAAAGCCAACCAACCACCAAGGTTAAGGCTGAATCACCAGCCGATCGCCTCAATGGTTGGAAGGCCCACTTTGAAAAGCTCCTCAATAATGACAGGGTATTGCCTGATAACTTTATAGAAGTAAAACTGTCTGAGTCTGTACTCCCAGATATTCCCATTGGTGATATATCCTTTGCAGAAGTGAAGGCTGCTGCAAAGAGCATTAAGAGCAATCGTGCCAGTGGAGTAGATGGTGTTCCCCCTGAGGTCTTTAAAATACCTGAGTGTTTAAAGCTCATCTATCCCATCATAGTAGACATGTACCGAACAACAAGAGTCCCACAAGAAATGAAAACAAATAAGTTGGTGCCAGTTCCCAAGAAAGGCAACATAACACTCTATGGTTCTTTTCGGGGAATCTCATTGATCTCGATTGCTGCAAAGCTATACAATAGAATTCCATTAAATCGCATCAGGGATCCCATTGAGAGACAGCTCCGTGGAAATCAGAATGGGTTCCTTAAAGGTCGTGAGACCATGGAGCCCATTTTGGCACTTAGAAGGATAATTGAAGAGTTATCAAAAAAGAAAGACAGGCATCTGGCTGTTATCTTTGTTGACTTCTTCAAGGCCTTTGATTCAGTCTCTCGCTCACGTATGTTCAGCATACTTTCATTATATGGGATTCCTGATGAAATTATTGCAGCAATCAGATCAGTATACGATGGATCGACAACATTTGTGTCTACTGTTGACGGTGACACAGAACCATTTGAAGTGTTATGGGGCGTCCTCCAGGGAGACACACTTGTGCACCATTCTTGTTCATAATTGTTGTTGACTATGTTCTACGCATGTCCTTAGATCATCATAATGATGATGGGGTGATGATAACTCCACCTACTGGCTCCAGAAGTAGAACTACTGGCTCCCAGTAGTTCCACTGGAACTACTGCTGCTCTAAATAATCGGACCTTAAGTTTCCGATTAATTCTCGGTGACTTCCAAATCCTGGAAAGCCTATTCAAGGCTGCCCATGCCTTTCCCTTACGTATTCGAAGGTCCTCACCTGACTATGGGAGTCCATGCTGGGCTCTAACTGCTGAGGACACCAAATCTCTGGATGGCACATTCACAAGAATGCTACGCCGGGTTAATTGTGTCAAGTACAATGCACACATCTCCAACCAGACACTATATAACATTGGAGGTGTCTCATTGGTTCCCCCAAGCTTGACACTAGAACAAAATCGCCTCCGCTTTGCAGGACATTGCTTTCGCCGTGAGGACCAGCCAGTGCATAATCTTGTACTTTGGCAGCCTCATGGAGTGAAAAAGCATGGAGGACAGCCCATGACTTTCTTGAGACGCATCTTAAAGGACACTGGCCTTGAAGATGCGGATGATCTAGCAAATGTCATGGGTGATAGGGAGTTGTGGCGGTGCAATTTTGTCGATAAGCCGGCACAGCATTCTTAAAAATGCAGTTGCAATGCAGCATGCCGATCCTAGTAGTATCACATGAGGTATTGGACAAAATACATCTCAATTTTCACCACAGTCTACAGGCATATACTGACCATGCAGCATGCATACTTAACCTTCCTGGGTGACTTTAATGCAAGTCTGCATCAATTATCAACATCACAGTAGGTTTAGATTGGACATTTGTGTGGGTTACATTAGTGGCAGGGTAGTAAGTAATAGTAAATTATTATAAAGTGGAGGAGTTCGAACACAGAGAGAGAGAATTTGATTTTTATAGTTATATATAAAGGTGGCTTCTTGTAGTGTTTCTGAACAGTAATCAACATTAACACACACAAAAAAACAATCAAAATCTGTATTACTAATACACATTTTGATTATTTTCCTAATACTTATTAGCAAATAGTATTCGACTAACATTTCCAAATTTGGCAGTGATGATAATATTAGTTTCTTTAGGTAGAAATAGTTATAGCATAATAATTATCTAACATTCATTTATTGTAGGTTTCCAGTCTCTAAGGGGAATATTTTAAGTATTGAATATTCATCAGATGACGATGGGAACAACAGGTTTCATAAGAAATTCCAGGTCCAAGACAACGATGAACATAATCCTGAACACCCAGACAAGAGTGATTTATCTTTAAATGATCAAACTTTTACCATTTCCCCAATTGTACGCAGTTTAGATCCCCCGTCTTCATCTCCGACGGAACAGGTTAAACAAGAAATAGGCAGGCTTTCTTCGCCAGATAAACATCAGCATGTTTCACCACAGACACCAGAGATAGTTCCCCTACCATCTGCTCCGATGATACAAGAGATTGCTCCCTCGCAGTCTTCTGAAGATGTTCTTCATCCGCAATCTCAACTCGATTTAGGAGCCTCTCCACCCCAGTCTGCACTTAAATCAAGCTTTACAGCTTCGCAATCTAGTCATGAAGACCTAGAGGTTTCTCAATGTGCTGTGCTGCCATCTGTGGTTGTGGAAGAACATTCCCTAGTATCCTCACCATCTATGGGCACCACAAGGAGTACCAAGGTTGAGGAAACAACACCGTGTACTAGCACCGAGGGTGAGGAATCTAAAGATCTTGATCCTGACCTAATCACTCTTGCGGTTCTTGCAAAGACTACTCCAAGACGGAAAGCTAGAAAGACAACAGACTCGCCTCTGGCTATAATGACTAGGTCGTCTGCAAGAGTGACTCTCCAAACTGATAAAAGTAAAAAATCAGACAAGGCAGAACCATCGTAACTCTGTTCGATAATACTGATTGATATTATTATTGTCAACACAATATTGTATAATTGCTATATTGATAATGCTTCATAAAACTGGTGCTTTATTTTCTTTGTTGAATTGTGGGTATCAAGGAGCCAATAATTCCCAAATAATTATTTAAAATTAACTTTTAAATGCATCAGGACCTATAAATTTGTTGCTCTCCGATACAGCCAGATAACAATACTCTCAGATATTTTATTTGGGCTGAATCGAGCAATGCTTTTCACAATATTTAATGTTGAACTAATTATTTAGTTGGTTTTGCATTTGTTTAAAATACATCAAATTAAAACAAAGTTAATGTTATTTGAATAATAAAAATATAATAAGCTTTCTGCTGTAATATTTCACTTTGCAGTTTACCCCCATGGTGAAGAATGCCAGGTTTTCACTGAAAACCCAGGTTACAGGAGGCTGAATCTAACCAAAACAATAAGTGAAATAGTATCTGTAAGACAGAAATAATCGTTATAAAACACATTATTAATATCAATAAGGAGTAATTAAAAAAAATACAAAAACCGAAAAGTGAAAACCTGGTATTCTTTCTCATGGGCGAATAAAAGGATATGTTTTCCGATATTTTGTCAGTATTTCCTTTATATTCTTTCCTGGTTTAAATTTCACAATCTCTATGTTGATAGTTGTGGGTGTTATTATAATTATAAATGACTATTCGAATCCTCATCGTATATTCGTATGAAATTAAAAAATACTCCATTAAACTAATATATTACAAATATTAAACACTAGCAGCTGGGTTATTTGTATTCGAACTAATTCTGATCATCTCTTCGAGGCCTCATGAATCTCCAAACGTATTAGGAACTGGAGAGCGCAATGAATTTCTACTACAGTACTGTAGTACAGTATCTGTGGCTGCGTCCAAAACCTCCCTACTTCATACTTTCCAGCATCCCGTACTTTTGGTACTCCCGTTTGACACATTTTGTTCCATCCTGGATGTAATAAGTTTTGAAGCCCCTTTGGGCCCCAAGAGTTTAAATTTGGATAAATAAATATACGTGATATTCTTACATTCTTCATTTTATTTAGTTGTTTTCTCGTTTCTTCCCTGAGGTTTATATCGCCGTTTCAGCCGCGGCTCGGCTCAGAGTTTCTCTGCTATTTTCAGCTCAGTAGTGTGCTGGGGGACATTTTGTGAGTCGCGTGACATTTTATGACGGGTAGGAATTCTGTTAGTATCTATAGGGCGGTAGCCCCCCGGACAGTAGCCCCCCGGACAGAAGCCATCCGTACAGTAGCCCCCCGGACAGTAGCCTCCTGGACAGTAGCCCACTCGGACAGTAGCCTTCCGGATAGTAGCCCCCCCGGACAGAAGCCTCCCGGACAGTAGACCCCGGACAATAGCCTCCCGGACAGCAGCCCCCCGGACAGAAGCCTCCCGGACAGTAGCATCCCGGACATCTCCCCCCCCCCAAACGGACAATAGCCTCCCGGACGCGTATTCCCAATCCTTACACTAGTAGGAACAGGAACACATCTTGAATTGTCACATCTGGGATTGGTTAATGAACTAACATTTATTTGAACGTTGAAATCATGTAAGGAATGGGGAAAGTGGTCGAACTAGTGTAAGGGTTTTTATACTCAGTTGGCAGGTAGAAAGTGTTCCAAACGCTGTAAGGAATGGAGAAATTGGGTGAAATCATGTAAGGGTTATTATACCAACAGTATTAGAAGAGTAGACTTAGACTAACATTATGTGATATTATTTTAGGCAGTAGAACATCGGGTTATGGTTTATACAGGGCTGCATGAGTAAGCTAAAACGATTGGAACATTGGCTATACTAGTGTCTAGGGATACATTCCTTTGCTTGACATTGTTTTTGCCGTGAGGACCAGCCAGTGCACAATCTTGTGCTGTGGCAGCCGTGAGGCCTTCGTGAGACTCTTAAATGACACTGGCCTTGAATATGCGGATAATCTCGCGAAATTCATGGGGGATAGGGAGTTGTGGCGGTGCAACTTTGCTGATAAGCCGGCATAGCATTCTTAATGCACGCTGCATTGGGCTTGCGAATATTGTGGATGGCGTGGTGGTGACAAAATGTTTTTGTTAAGCCAGCAAAGTATCTCAATGTGCAGTTTCAATGCAGCAGGCCGATTATAGTACTGTACAGTAGTAGCTGTTTAGGAATAGTCGGTCTGCTATTCGTGTCCATCCAACTGCACTAGCGCGAGGACGAGTAGCTCTTACATTTAGGAAGTAAACGGATGCGTGCTGTGTTGCTGGCCAACCTCATGCGGTACTGATAAGACATGACGCGCTAAAAAATCACTTTCATCCACTACTGTCTCCATTCCTTACAGCGTTTGGAACACTTTCTACCTGCCAACTGAGTAGGCTACAAAAACCTTACACTAGTTCGTCCCCTTTTTCCATTCCTTAGGCCTACATGATTTCAACGTCCTATTAAATAATAGTTAATTAACCAATCCCATGTGTTAATGCAAGAGGTGTTCCTAGTAGTGTAAGGATTGGGAATACGCCTCCCGGACAGTAGCCTCCCGGACAGTAGCCCACCCGGATTGTAGCCCCCCGGACAGTAGCCCCCCGGACAGTAGCCCCCCGGACAATAGCCCCCAACCCCAATGGATGATTAGTATTTACATTTTCATTTATTCATTAATTATTTATATCACTGAAATTCCAGAATATAATATTTTTTTTAATGTTTTTTTGGTAATGGTGAATATTCGAGAACAGTAGTAGGTATGTTTTCGTATGATAGCTAGTATTCTTTGAAATTATAAAAATAATGTGAAAAATTGGATATTTCAGTTTTAAACTGTTGCAGAATATAACTAATGACCAAAATAATTTTTAAAAAACACTCAAAAACACAAAAAAATAAAGGTTAAAAATGCATTCGGTGCCTCTGTCCGGGGGGCTTACTGTCCTAGAACCCACATATACAGGTTCCACCTTGGTGCAGTGGTTGCCTTGAATTCACATCTCCTGTAGGTCGTGGGTTCGATCCTCACATGGGCCAGGGCAGTTTTCGTTTCGGCACGAATGCTTTAAAGGGACAAGCCAGGGCGCATCTCTGCCTTGCATCCTTAAGTGGTAGCTAAATGAGTACTGGAGTTTCCTCTGGGGAGTAAAGTTCTGCGGGACCGCACTGGAAATAAGTCGTCAGACTTTGTGCGTAATCCCTGGCCTTAGCGGCCGAAGAAAATTTACTTTTACTTTTTACTTAGAACCCTATAAGGCACAGAATATGAGTTTGGCTAGAGGTAGCAGTACCGATCGGTTTTCAATAAGGCGCCCCATATCTCGTGGTCAGCCATAGGGCCTACACTTTCCCAGTTCATCCCTATCCCCAATTCCCGGTGTCATTGAGCATGCGTTAGATAAAAGCCATTTGGCTGCCCACTGTTCGCGCTTTCAGACCTTTGGCAGTTTAACCCACCAAATTAAGATGTCTTCTAGATATTAAATCAGTTTTTAGTCTATGACAAGTATTTGATTCACTACACTAGTCGAAACCAATCCGTGCGCGACCATTCACCCGCTGGAGATTCCCGGGAGATTGGGTTCGACGGTTTAATTTTATTGCTATGTAAGCCTAATGTATTATTCGACTGACAGTATTATATAATCTCTGACAATATTATTCACCTTCGGGAATATTAACAGTTCCTTTAGGACGTGGCGCTTTATCTATATAAACAGAGTTATGACTTAAACTACTCACAACGATATGGCTTAATTATAATTCACATATATGGCGCATTCTTTAGGAATTGCTTCTTTAACAGACTCACTCATACACAATGCTGCACAATACTGCACACTAATCTGCCAATCTTCACTGATTTTAGTCACATATAAAAGGAACACAGGCTGACTCATGTAGGGTCTATCAAATAACATTGGATTCACTTCAAACCACTTTAACATAAGTCACAATCGTTATTGGTAACCTTTCTCTCTTACCTTCGGTATATCAAGAATATTGGGTTTCGGGGTTATTTATCGTTATTCCAAATATAATAATTCATCAACCATATTATGAAGAACTGACGTAAATAGCAGTATAAAACAACAATGAAAACACTGATTGTTATGAGTTTGCAATGTTTCAGCAGTCAGCATGTATGATCAGTTAGCAGTGATTCCATGAGTCAGGTAGGTGCGTTAAAGGATATATGCCCTTTATAATTAAACCTACTAGTGTAAGACTAAAAACTAAAACACGGAGGTGCCAAAGCCGGTTCTTAGGCTCTGGACAAAAACATAACACTGAACTACTGAGTTTCTGTATATACCTCCAACACAGAGATCACAAACGCTCTGATTGGTCAACATGAACAACGAGAGAACAGAGAAACAAAGAAACGTCGACGTGGCAATATCAGCTGCTAGCCGTCGTCATGGTAGCGACACTGTTTTCAAGAGTATCGAGCTTTTACGTCACGGAATTACGGATTATGTCCTCTAAAGTACAAATACAGAAGAAATAGCTTTTATGTCCGCTAAAACACCAGTACAGCAAGGAGTGTCACTGTCGGAGTGTTGCCTTTTTATGCCTGGTAAACCAACTACAGAGTACTTTACGGGAAAAATAAGGAAAAATAACCGGACAATTCAGTAAAAGCTTTTACACCGCTCCCAGAAAATGGGATTTTCAGTCTATAAAATATAAAAATCACAGTTTCTAAAACATAAAGATACTCTAAACAGTTAGTCTTTCTTACGCAGACGGCGTTTACGCAGTTTTTTGAGGCTAGCAAGAGTCTTTTTCTCTTTGGGGGGAGCCACTTTACTAGGAGGGCCATAACTCCTGGGTGAAGGGTGCAATATGATTGCATCAGAAGGTGTAGGATTGTGGTCGGGGTATCCGCCGTTTCGATATGCTTCTCCTCGAGCTGATTTTCCTCCGCTCGTAGCTGGATACGTTCATCTAAAAACTCTCGCAGAGAATGGGGTTGTCTAAGTGCGATATCTTCTTAGAGATTCTGGATTTCACAATCGAACTGAGATAAAGACAATTCGTTTATCGATTGGACTTACTGTTATAACTTACGTTTATCTGAACAAACGCAGGTTTCTTTTTTGATCTTTATAGAATAGCGTTTAACTCGTTTCGTACAACGCTCTCCTTCACTTTGATGAAGGGTTGTATCGCGTTAAACGGGACGACCATACGGTTGGATAATGATATTAGGTGTCTGCGTCATAATCCAGCTAGGTAAGATGGGCGGCTAGCTAGAAATCACTGTCGGAGTGTTACCGATTAATTGTTAGGGTAGCACTAGATCTTGAACAGTGAATACCGTCCGCGAGGATCCGCGACACCACCAGGATCGCAGGTCTGAGGTCCAACTAAGGAATGAGGAGGTTTGACCGAGTATTCCGGGACTCTGATCGTAGGTTTACTCTAGGATCGTTAGAGCCGAGTGAGCATAGGTGATACGTCAAACAAGTTTCGCTCGAAACTCCAGTAAATATAACGAACACAACTGTGTTTAACACGACGTTTCCGTGGATGTTTATGTCTTTCCGTTTATTGGCTGGGTCTAGGACATTTATCGTAATAATACCAAAGACGCACGTCTGGTAGGGGAAACGCGGGTGATATTTATTTGTTGTTACAATGCTTCTATCAAGAATTCCAAATATACGTTGGAGTTACCGCGTCCATTTGTTTCTTTAGTGTCTTTTCTTTCGAGTCGATTTCGAATAGAATTTTCGCATTCGAATTTCAGTTTATGGTTCCGACTCCGCTGGGCAGGATATATAGTCGACATAGTCCGTATTGTGTAAATCGATAGGATGACCAGTAGTTAAGAAGACCACATACGTACCATTACGCTGCGTATATCGAGCAGCGAATTTTCTATAGTCCAACTCGCGCGCGAGCTGCTCTTGGGACATTGGCGGTTCGATATAACGACCATCGTCCTCCGCAGCAGTTGGACTAACGTCGCCGCGTATTAAGCTATCAACAAACGCTTGCAAAAGTAGAGTATATCGCTCCCCGATACCAAGAACATCTGCTATCAACTCCATCATGTCTGCTATATATGAGTTTATCCACATTATAAGGAGTTTATATTCAGGCTAGCGAGCGTCGCTGCCTACTCCAATTAACCCCCGGACAGTACGAGATCCTCAGCGCCGATGTGTCGTCGCCGCTGTACTTTCGCCAACGACGTAGCCGCACAACGACAACGACAACCGACACAAGTCACTCGACTGTCCGTCCCAAAGACTTAGATGTACTTCAGGTTTTCCTTGGAGAGTTAGGTTACTTTTACGATTGCGACTAGCTACTGTAAACACACCTTAGCAGTAACATTCACCTATAAACTCACAAATACCACACACACAACTTGTCACAAATTACACACATTCGGGCCATTTGTCCGTTAGTCAATGCCTTCCAGAATGTCACTGTATTATTATGTATCCTTGGATACTAGTAGTGCGCTATTTATTCCCTATGCTATTCAATGGGACAGGCTTTCTATTGTTCGTTAACTCAATTCTAATTCTAGCGTGGTTGTTGCTATGGTGACATTATGCAAAGCTAGCGGTAGAATTAGGGTAGTTCCAATGCATACAGATCTGGGATGTTATTTAATAGTATTCTTTAATAGTCAATGTTCTGTTTTATACATGACTTTATGAATTTTATCGGCTATTGACTATGTTTGGGAGACTTTCACACTCTCATACGCATGATAAGATAAATCTCCGCTCCCTTGATCTATTAATTAATGGAATTTTGGGAACTTTATAAATTGCGAAAAAATGGCAATTTATTAAATTCATTAAAAGGCATGAATTTAAATTTATTCCCTGAAATTTTATTATTTGATAATTAAATGGACATATTTGGATTCCAGAACATGTCTGGGGACACAAGATCCTTAATTCTATGACAATTGTCTTTTTAAGAATATCGGTAAATACTACGATATCTTAATTGACTAGAATTATTGAAGGATCTGAATTTTACAGATTTTGATTTATTAGATTTTGCAAATATTAATTAATTAATATTTGAGATGGGCACCGATTTATTCCAGAACTTGTCTGGGGACGTTAACCACTGATTCTAGAATTTGTCTTTCAAGTATATCGGTGGGTGCCGCGATATCTTAATCGACTAGAATTACAGATGGTCAAAGGGTTTAACAGATTTATTTTGCGTTATACGCTACTGTTAAAGGGACATCACGCTACTATATGTATTATTTAATATACGGTATGAGAGCAATATCGCACGAAGCAATGTCAGTGTGAAGAGGCAAGTCGTTTCCAAGGTCTACCCAGAGCTTGGTTTAGCCGAGACACGAGGATCTGAACTTTGCATTCCTAATACTCTGCCTACCAATAATACTTGAATATAGTAGTGGCTTTATTGTACTTTAATAAGTACGGACATTTCATCTTACTGTAGTTACGTATTTGTAATGTAATACGGACAGTAAGGAAGAAGGAAAAGAATTATTTCTTGCCGTCGCATTAAATATAATATATACGTAATTAAGTAATAAACGCAAATATATATTGCACTAATCTACTAAATAATCGCTAAAATAACATTCTACTGAATAAAATTAAAGAAAACGATTATAATAGAATTACATAGTAATACATACATAAATATAAAAATAATAAAATAATATAAAATAATAGAGTCACACACCCACTCCATATGTTGTTACGTTATGGAGTCCCTAGATGTTTGAAGGATTAGGGAGGTGGTCGTGGGAAGAGAATCTTGCCTTCCACAGTTTCCGGAGAGTCCTCCATTCCCTTCCGATAAACACAAACGACCGACTGGGTGATTGAGTCGCTGCATCCTGAATACAATTCCAGGTTTCCTCTTCGTCCTGGAATAGTGACGATAGAAACATCGCTTTTTGTATATGACGGCGTCACAAAGCCGATTCCAGGAGCTGTAGTGGTCCGTCGCTCTCTGCAGGAGAGGTGAGAGTCCCTGCAAGACGTCTGATGTTCCAGAGCTCCAATCGCTCTCTCTGATCTTCATGAAGGATCCACTCGCGGAGGGGAGGCCCAGATCCACGGCGTCGTCCCTGGCAACATGTAATACCGACAGATCTATCCCGGGTTCAAATAACTCCGATCCACCCGTCCGGGTTTCAGGTTCGACTTTCTCCGCTCCCTTGGCTGGTCTAATCTCAGTCGGAGTAAGATGGGGAGGCCATTCATTCTCCTTACTCAGGAAGTCGGGTTCACCTAACCGGTCTATAGTATCTGTCAGTTCTTGAGGAGTTGCTCCTCTGGAAGCGATGTCCGTTGGATTAAACTTCTTGGGGCAATATCTCCATTGATCTACATTGGAGCTAAGATTGTCATTATCTGAGGAGTGTGGTGTTCCCTCAGTTGGGTCGTCTCCCTCACTAGTATCATCTTCCCATTCACTTACCTGGTAGACGCGATCTTGAAGCAGTCTTTCCCTGAGCGTTCTACGGGAAGGTCCAGTAAGGTACCAACCTACTCTAGTTCTTACCGCATAGGTCTGTAGTGGCTGCGGTTGAGCAGGCCGTTTCTCTAATGTCTCCAGCGCCTCATGCGCGTTTTGGCCGATGAGTATTTGCACTCCAGGATAATCAGTCTGGAATCGAGGTATGTTAAGATGTTGGATGCTCTCATCCTCGTCCCAATTATAAAGGTCTGCTTGAGTAGTAGCGAAGTTCTTTATAGCCACCATTTTCACTGACCTGATGCTATGTTCTCCTAGTTCGTCCTGGGGGGTGGACAACTCACCTATATAATAGTCGGCAGCTACAGTAGAATTCCAAACCTGCATGATCCCTGACATGTTTAGCTTGGTTCGGAACTTGGGTTGTCCAGCAAAGATGACTTCGGCTAGTTCTTTATCGATGAATGTTCCTGTGCTACCGGAGTCCAGGAGGGCGTTCACTATATAGCTCTTCTGAGGTCCGTGGACCCGTAACTGGACTACAGGAAATTCTCGGATTCCTATATTGGAAGTTGGCGCTTTCCAAGATGGTTGTTGATCGGAAGTAGTTAAGGTAAGGTCGCTGTCTGTGTCTTTCTCATACACAAGTGCTCGATACACTGCGGTGGTGTTTATTAGGTAACAGGATTCGTTTTGGTCGGAGAACTCGTCCGTATAGAATCCTTCCATCTCAGATTGATCAGTGTCGTTCACATCACTGAATTGGACATGTAGTTCGGACTCACTTACCTGACTCGGGCTGTTTCGTTCGAATTCCGTGTGCAACAAGATATGATGTTTTGCGCCGCACTTTGCACACCTTGCGTCGGAGTTACAGGTTCGCCGTTGGTGTCCTCGTCTGAGGCAATTATAACACAACCGCTTATCCCACATGACTTCACGTCTATCCTTTAGTGATTTCCTCAGGAATTTATCACACGCATTTAAACGGTGGGGCCCGTCGCACAGCACACATTTGGGCTTGATGTTACTTACTTTAACATGTGCTGTGTGGTGCACACTTGTTCTTTCCTCGGGCTTTCTCACCTGAATTCTTTTAGGAGACGTAGGAGGGGTTTTTTGTACCGGTTCCCTTCTGTCATTGGGTCGAGACTTGGATTTACTTACCTGATCTTTAGGCATTTTATTGACATAAGATCTGTCAGTGTCTTTCCCGCTGTCCTCTCCTTGAGAAGTTTGGCTTTCACCGTCGTCGGTATAACATACTGGTATTACCCTTCTCCTAGAAACGGGTTTCTCACTTACCTTACTTTCCGCTGTCTTCTCTCTGGACTGCTTCAGGAGCTGTAATTTCACTTCTCCATCTAGGAATGACATGAGATCAGCCATGGTAGGGTCTCGCCGTTGTTGTTCCATCATATATAACACTTTCTTATCCCAGCGTGTACCTACTCCACCTTTAGGTAAAGTAGAAGCCACTGCTCTAATAACCATAGTGTTCTGATACTCATGAGACTTACCTAGCCAGTCTAATTGTCTGCAGATCTCCTGGATCTCATCGGAAAACTCGATAATTCCGCTACTAATAAACTTTCGGGGCGCTACTAACTTGGCATACAAGTACCCAGCGATATTATTCCTATTACCTTACCATACCTGATGTTTAGTGTATCCCAAACTTGTCTTAATCCGTCTGGATGGCCAATAAACTTTAACGCCATTAACTTGGGAGATCCTTCCAAGCACTCGATGAGGTATCTAAGTTTTTCTCCATTAGATAGTACAGAGTTCTGTATGTTATCTTTGTAATATTCATTAAAAGGTAACCATTTCATCTCATCTCCATTGAACTTGACGATCTCTCCAACCTTTACCGCTTGCCGGGCTTCGGTTCTAGCCATTTGACGCGTAAAACTTTCTTGGGCCATTGTGCTATTTAATATCGAGTTATCGGTATATAAATTTCTCGGATTATGATCAGTTCTATAGGGAATATCATTATCAACAGGTCTATAATTACCCTTAATAGGGTTCACTATAGGAGTTTCTACTTCGCTAGCAGTATATATGCGTGTAGGCTCCACACCTTGCGCATGCAATACTTCAGACCTAACAGGTTGACACATTGTTACAGAGGGTGGTGGTATACCCTTTTTTAAGTTTACTAATTTATCGCGTTCTAACGCGATACTTTGCTGCACTTCTTGCAACTCTAACTTACTTTCCCTTACTGTGCCCTTGAACTGCTGGACAGTCTCCTGCATCTGCCCGAGCAGGATATCCATTGTATCTAGTAGACTGTCTGACAGGTTCTGCTTAGTATCAGACATGACTAGGTATGTACAGTTGAATGCCTACTGCTATATTACAGTCTAAGCAAGTCTAGTAACTCAGTATGAACTGCTAGCCTAGTAATTAATTACCGTTACTGCTACTCAGTGTAGCGTGATATATATATAATATATTAGAATACCGGTATACTTATAGTATATATAACTATATAAGTATTATTACAGGCTAGGTTTATCACAGAATACCGGTATAATTTTAGCACAAATATATATAAATATATAATAGGACTATCGTAATACCGGTATACAGCTTACAGTTTGTAGTATATATAATTCTGGAATAGAATTAATTACGAGTACCGGTATAATTTCAGCCTAGATTTATAGAAATAAGATAATAGGCCTATCGTAAATACCGGTATATCAATTATTTTAGAATAATTGAATTTCTGAACTTTAGGGTTACTTGGTTACTTTAACTTACTTTATTACCGTTATTTAAGCAGTAGTCCAACTGATATTGAGACCTAATTGTTATATGGTAGGCCTACTATTTATAAATCGTTAGATTTGATTTATAATATATATATACCCGTTTTAATGGGTTTTGTCAATTTTTGAAACAAATGTTATTATTTCTGGGGTAATCACTACACAAAGCGGTACGCTTTCAGTGAAGTGTTACGTACAGGACACTAAAACAAATAATACTAATTTACCTAAGTTACTTAATACTACAAATTACGTACAATTCGGGTGAGATTACAATCTCTAAATAAACACAAAAATTTACAAAAACACAAATACGAATTTTTAGGGTAATTTTACAAGAAGTCTACAAACCAGCCTAACAAAGGGTTAGATAACCGGTTATTACAACGGACAGAGTACTACGGTATTTGAAATAATAAGTAGTAGTAAATACACTGCGTTGTCTAGATAGGAAAATACCACCGCCTGACGACCTATAGCCGTATCGCTATAGGTTCTACGTTATGTATCACGGAGTGTTCCTACCTAGAAGTTAATAGAGCTAATCGAATGTGCCTATCAACCACTTTACAACACAAATATAATGCCTACACTAATTATTTTCGGAAAGCACTGTACACTAAACCCTAAATTAGGTACGAGTACTTGTACAACAGATAATCAGTAATTAAATATACTTGAACAGCTAAAAGAACCACGGCATCTGCTGGAGTGACCGATGCACAAAATCACCAGTCTTTACCTACGCCGAGCAGCCCGTGTAGTACCGGGGTTAATTTAACTATAGCGGTATGTATAACAAACACAATTACTGTAGGAACAAACTTGGGGACTTGAATGTTGCGAATAATCGCATAAACTCTGAATAATAAATATTACGCTACGCGTACAAACCACTCAAACAAAATACAGACCGAACACTGACAGACTACTATCAAGCCTAAACAAACTACGGTATATGCAGACTCCGAAATGATTAGGGAGTATGCGCTCTAACCCAGTAGTGCGACTTATTCTTTAGTTGGGGGATTACCTTACAGCGTTCGCTGCCCCTACTGCCTAATCGTACTTAATCGGACAGATGATCTACACACGCGGCAATCCGTTCAGACCTAATAACAGCCAGACAACTATCCAGCCTACAAATTATCTAAATAAAATTATACGCTACCCGTACAGACTTACACAAACAAAGTACAGACTAAACGATGGCAGACTACTCTCAAGCCTAAATAAACTACAGGACATGCAGACTCCGAAATGATTAGGGAGTATGCGCTCTAACCCAGTAGTGCGACTTATTCTTTAGTTGGGGGTTTACCTTACCGCATTGGCTGCCCCTACTTCCTAACCGTACTTAATCGGACAAGTGCTCTACACACACTGTAATCCGTTCAGACTTAACAGCAATCAGACAACAGCTCAGCCTACAAATTGTCTGTACAATCTGATGAGGTTTACACGCCTTCTGTTCAATACTGGCCTACAAACAAATAAAACTTGACAGAAATAAGTAAAAATCTCAATAAAAAACCAGGGCTGCAGTCCCTGATTAATTATTAAGGCCTACTGGTATATAATAATCAAAATCGAATAATACTGCTGTAGGTACCGGTCCGGATGATCAGGCAGTCAGGCCTACTGGTTACCGGTCGACCGGTACTTTCGACTTTATTGCTTACTGCAATAAAGAAGCTATATCCTTTAATGTTCGCGCTTTCAGACCTTTGGCAGTTTAACCCACCAAATTAAGATGTCTTCTAGATATTAAATCAGTTTTTAGTCTATGACAAGTATTTGATTCACTACACTAGTCGAAACCAATCCGTGCGCGACCATTCACCCGCTGGAGATTCCCGGGAGATTGGGTTCGACGGTTTAATTTTATTGCTATGTAAGCCTAATGTATTATTCGACTGACAGTATTATATAATCTCTGACAATATTATTCACCTTCGGCCTATATGGAATACTGACAAAAAGCGCGCCACACGCGTCCTGGTTAAACGAAAATCGCGCCAGCCATGATATCTAATGCGCGCCAAGCCAACAATTGACTGATTGACAATGAAATTTTGCAGTAATTGCTTAATTGTAATAATTTATCAGTTTATAATGCTGTAGCCCTACAGTATTTTATCATTAACATGCGAGCGTAGCGAGCAAGGAAATTTTCCAATTATGTTAGGCCTAACATAAATACAGTCTGACAGTAATAGTGAGATAGTGCTGTAGTTGTAGTAGTAGGTCAACGTCAACTGACTGTTTTTAAATGTAGATGTGATCAAATGCGAGCGTAGCGAGCACGAAAATTTTAACATTTCAGCATTTAAAGTAGTCAAATGCAGATGTCATTAAATTGCGAGCTGGCGAGCGTAGCAAGCACGGAAATTCTGCTGAATCATGCAGGCAGGCAGGCTGTCATGGTTTTATTGGTTTGAAGAATCTGACAATTGAAAAACTTTTGAAACAAGTCATGTTTTTAATGGTCATGCTCAATCTGTCCGTTTCCATTTGTCCACAGCCAGACAGTGCTAAGAGTAGGCTTACAGTATAAACGCGAGCGAAGCGAGCTGACATTTTTCAATCTTTTTAAACCTATGGAATAATTTCAAATAGAGCTGTAGAGTGGGATGTGTTGCCACTGCCAGTGCACTGCTACGCTACATCCTACACTAAATCCTACCAGCCTACATCCATATTCGCGCCAGGACCACCAGGATCCTCAATGCGCGCCACACGCTCCTGTCACTACGCGCCAGGATCCTTAATCCGCGCCACACGCCCCCGTCACTACGCGCCAGGATCCCTAATCCGCGCCACACATGTTGAGCAAACTCTACAAAAATTCCAACCTGGACCTTCGGGAATATTAACAGTTCCTTTAGGACGTGGCGCTTTATCTATATAAACAGAGTTATGACTTAAACTACTCACAACGATATGGCTTAATTATAATTCACATATATGGCGCATTCTTTAGGAATTGCTTCTTTAACAGACTCACTCATACACAATGCTGCACAATACTGCACACTAATCTGCCAATCTTCACTGATTTTAGTCACATATAAAAGGAACACAGGCTGACTCATGTAGGGTCTATCAAATAACATTGGATTCACTTCAAACCACTTTAACATAAGTCACAATCGTTATTGGTAACCTTTCTCTCTTACCTTCGGTATATCAAGAATATTGGGTTTCGGGGTTATTTATCGTTATTCCAAATATAATAATTCATCAACCATATTATGAAGAACTGACGTAAATAGCAGTATAAAACAACAATGAAAACACTGATTGTTATGAGTTTGCAATGTTTCAGCAGTCAGCATGTATGATCAGTTAGCAGTGATTCCATGAGTCAGGTAGGTGCGTTAAAGGATATATGCCCTTTATAATTAAACCTACTAGTGTAAGACTAAAAACTAAAACACGGAGGTGCCAAAGCCGGTTCTTAGGCTCTGGACAAAAACATAACACTGAACTACTGAGTTTCTGTATATACCTCCAACACAGAGATCACAAACGCTCTGATTGGTCAACATGAACAACGAGAGAACAGAGAAACAAAGAAACGTCGACGTGGCAATATCAGCTGCTAGCCGTCGTCATGGTAGCGACACTGTTTTCAAGAGTATCGAGCTTTTACGTCACGGAATTACGGATTATGTCCTCTAAAGTACAAATACAGAAGAAATAGCTTTTATGTCCGCTAAAACACCAGTACCGCAAGGACACGGCCTTTTTATGCCTGGTAAACCAACTACAGAGTACTTTACGGGAAAAATAAGGAAAAATAACCGGACAATTCAGTAAAAGCTTTTACACCCACCACGACCTATATATTCTCACCAGCACGTTACAACACAAGATTGTATACCGGTTGATCCTGCCGGCGAAAACAGTAGCGCCAAACAAGCTTCAGGAGGCGTCTCTGCAGGGTGATCCTGGGTCTTAGTAATAAGATGTTGCTATAGTTGTATAACACCTCATTGCCTGTGTGATTATTATATTATTAATTATTATTAATTAATAATAATTACAATGTCATAATAATGTAATAATAATAATTAATAATTATTATTTATAATTTATTATTATTATTGTCAGTAGTTTCCAGGGTTTGCTATATGTCGGTCTGTCTGTCTATTTGTCGATGTTATGATTTGTAATATTATACATAAAAATATTCCAGGAATACGTTGTTTTAATAAATGTCTGAAGATTGATGAAAAATTATTATTATTAATTATATTTATTATAATATGCATAACTAGTACTATAGTAAGTTGGTAGGTTATAATAATTTTCTGTACTGTAGGCCTTTACTGTAATTACGTTTTATATTCTACGAGACTGCGCATAGTTAAACGTTCGTGGGGCTTTCGAGCAGCACCAGGCTAAGTTATGAAACACAAATTAAAATTGAGCGATTCTAGCACAAAATCGGTATTTAAGAAATTTAAGCATACCACCATAATTTATTTCCATGAAAGGATACGAATGCTGTTTTTTACTGTAATTAACGACGTAATTAACTATACCGGTACGTTTATCTTAGCTTCTCGAAGGTCGCACGCCTGAAAAATTGTAAAGCTTTTTTTTGCCAGACTACATGATCGTATACCAAGTGGGGATCGACAGACACACAGATGGAGATAGTGGAATCTGTATGCTAAGGTCGCTTACTTTCGAGGCTCGCCCCACAAAATTATAATGATACGAAACGCGCAAGGAACGCGCAAGGAAAAATAGAGTTTAATATGATAAGAAATCTATTCGAAATGTAGAAACTTGAAGTCTGAGCCACTATAAACATCAATGGCAAACACTCAAGTCCTTATTTTCATAATTGAATCTTTGTAATTTATAGTATAAATACAAGTTAATCTTTGTAAGCGAAAGCATAGAAATGGTATTTAATTAATTCGTTTAAGGGTTATTCTGTCTGTTTTGTGGTTATTTATATGGTCGATAATTTATAAAGTCAATTTATTGCGTTATATTTATGCCAGAGTTTCCTTTTAAAAACTCCACTCCATTACCACACTATTAATTAATTGCTACAATTTAGGAAATGAAACTTGGGTCTTACCCTGTAAACTAAATGAAAAAACTATGAAAATATTAAAACTATAAAATAAAAAAACGCACAAAAATGTACAGCGAACTCGCCCCATCAGATACCTCAGGGCCTGGGCGCAACAACACCTTATCTCCTAATACACTCTCAAACCTCTAAACTACCTCTATATATTTAACCTACGCCCTAACCTAACCAAATAAACTAAATGATACCATTATTTTAAACATCAACTACCTATTACGTGGCAAATACATGTATAATAAATATATTTTATCAAACTGCATGGATTCCATCCTGCATGGACTGCATGGATTCAGAATACCCGAACATACTATATTATAATAAGAAATTAACAACCATGACTTTAGCAGGGGAATTTTGATACAATTTAGGAAATTAAGCTTGAGTCTTGGCTTGCAAACTTAATTAAAAACCACACAAAAAATGTACATTGACATGTTAATCGGAACTCGTCCCATATTTTGCAAGGGAAATTATCTAAATTGTATCAATATATTCCCCTGTTAAAGTCATTAATTGCAGAAAAGTGATGTAATTCATTTCTGCTATCAGCAGTTTCACTGCACACCAGTGGTTGCTTCTACCACTTATGGGACGGACCTATTTTTTTATAAGGCCGCACAGCCATCTGCCAATCGGTTCATTGATAGGATTAATTATCACCCGCGAGTATTCTGGCGATAAACGTGTGCTTGCGAAATACGAGGCGTCTTACGTTTCAATTCTCACTCCAAATTTTACTTTCACGTGTGGAACACGTGCTATACCTACTATACGAGCCATTATAGTAGGTCATGTCTAGAGTTAGGTAGTGCCTAGGTTTCTATAGTCTTTAATAAATCGTACTACTTTATTCTGAGCTACTTGTAATTTACATTTAAGCTGTGGGGCGAGCGACGAAAGTAAGCGAGCTTAGCATACAGGTACCACTAACTCAATCGGTGTGTCTGTTGTTCTGTTGTGTTCAATTTTAAACATTAATGACTCAGCCAAATCTTAATGAAATCTATCCAAACTGGGCACACATGTTGTTTGGCAAAAGTTTAGAAGTTTTCAAAGTTGAATTTGCGTGTGGCCTTCGAGAAGCATAGATAATAGCAGTTATTAAGTTGGTTAGGGTAAAAACAGCATTTTCAAGCCTGTCTTTTAATGGAAATTAATTATTTTATAGTATAATATATAAATAATTATACTTAAAAGTTATACAGCTGTAATCCCCATACCCCATCCCATTATAGTTTTTAATTAGTTCAAGTGATTTGCTTTAAGAAATGTGTTTTTACTTGTTCTAAACGTAATTAAGTATCAACATGCCCTCGTCACTCTATACCTCCCTCATTCCTTGGCATACTGGCTATTGCCTATTAGTTGGAACGGGTAAATACATCTATAGGACATAGGCAAGGCAGGCACTACTAGTGTAAAGTGGCTAATAAATAAGTTAGCTTGCTTATTATTTATCTAGCAACATGATAGCCTGGAGTATTTAATCGTGATTCGTTAGAATCATTAGCTAAATAATTTCTTTGAGGTGTCGACCTTATAAATTAATATTTCAGTATCAATACTATCGGCATAAGGTAATAATTTTTACAAATTGGGTTGCCTCCACACCTGAAAATATATTACTTTTAAAACACAAATTTCCTGTTAATACCTCTGCCTTTCATTAATCCTCTGTGCTCCTTTGGGTTGGGGTGGTGCAGATTAAGAGGGCGGTTGAAACGAGGGAGGGAACTTTCATCTCTTCTTTGATTTATTCTTATTTGCTGTTTGGTTAAATTTCTTATTTATTTATGTATCTGATAACTGAGCCTCGTCCTGCGCGAAGGCCCCTCGAACATGTTGCATTTCATGTATATTAGATCACCTGTAACTCTTAAAGCTCGGGTTAAATACTCTATCTGAACCAAATTTGAAGTTATAAAATACATATTATTAATTATTTTAGTATAATTAATAAAAAAATAATTAATTTAGTATTATCTCGGTATTGTGTTACAGCCAACACTTTCTTTCAGTTTGCACGTTATAAACATCCAATGTAAGGCGCTTAAATCAATACATGGTATTAAAAATCCAACTATACTGTCACTCGGTACAGCGATAAAGTTATTCAACATAAAGGTTCGTCCTATAGTACATATTATACGGTCTCGGAGAAATCTGGCAGTTCTTAAAGGTATCAAATTTCCACGACATTGATAGAATAAAGACAAATTTTCTAAAACACGTACTTTCATTACACAAAACGTCTCAAAATCGATTAGTGCTGGCGATATGCAAGGAAAATTATTTGTGTGCTGATCTACAGGCGGTTTTAAATGCACCGAAAACGCATGTCCATACACGGCTTCCATCACCATATTTGTAGCACTACTGATTTCCATGATCCTACCAGTGACTGTATTTGCTCGCTCTGTGGCGCAGTGGCGGACAAGTATCACCTTACAGCGTGTTCTAGAAACCATGTTCTAGAAACCATCACCCGCTATCTTATTGGGCGAACAAATCATCACGGCAACGAAAGTAGATATTTTAAATTTATTCCATAGCTCATATAATAAACTCGATTTTACTTCGGTTTGTTTTAAATTAATTAATTTATAACTCAATTGAATTTTAGTGCCATATCGCTTAATGAATAGTATTATCCTTGTTAATTTTATTTGGTGCCTAAATAAATTAGTTTGTGCATCCATTTCGGCCCCTAGTGTGGGAAAAGCATCAGATTAGTATTAGTATCATCTAGATATAATCCTGTAATCTATATTGTCACAAATATGTAATACACCAACACCATGCACGGTACTGAGAACCTGCATAACAACAACAGGTTAACAAAGTCAGACTGTAGGCATATATAGTGATATCTCTACAGTATAATAGCACCATCAGTATCCTACTACAGTAGAATATACTAGAGCACTTTACATTCATACAGTATATTTTTATATTCCCCATCTCCCTTTTTTTTGAGTTTGAATTTTCCTAAAATCTTTTATTTTTTTTTATTTTTAACTTACTTAAGTCCCCATAGTAAACCGAACGACTTGTTTGCGTTCTCGTGAACTTTGTCGTGGAATGAACTTAATCTTTAGTTCAGTTGTTTTTTTTAAGGATGGGTTTCCGGGTTGTTTCGTCAGATGGTTGTACTTTATTTACAATTTCATTAAGGAAAACAAGCCGAGCTCATTTTATGGAAAACATACTGAGCTCACTTTACGGAAAACACACCGTGCACACTTTAGGGAAAATATACCGAGCTCATTTTATAGAAAACACACCGAGCTCACTTTACGGAAAATATACCGAGCTCATTTTACAGAAAACACACCCAGCTCACTTTACGGAAAACATACCGAGCTCACTTTACGGAAAACACGCCGAGCTCACTTTACCGAGCTCATTTTACAGAAAATACACCAAGCTCACTTTACGGAAAACATACCGAGCTCACTTTACGGAAAACACACCGAGCTCACTTTAAGGAAAACACACCGAGCTCACTTAACGGAAAATATATCGAGCTCATTGTACAGAAAACATACCGAGTTCACTTCACGGAATACACACCGAGCTCACTTTACGGAAAATATACCGAGCTCACTTAACGGAAAATATATCGAGCTCATTGTACAGAAAACATACCGAGTTCACTTCACGGAATACACACCGAGCTCACTTTACGGAAAATATACCGAGCTCACTTAACGGAAAATATATCGAGCTCATTGTACAGAAAACATACCGAGTTCACTTCACGGAATACATACCGAGCTCACTTTACGGAAAACCCACCGAGCTCACTTTACGGAAAACATACCGAGCTCACTTTACGGAAAACACAGCGAAGCTCACTTAACGGAAAATATATCGAGCTCATTGTACAGAAAACATACCGAGTTCACTTCACGGAATACATACCGAGCTCACTTTACGGAAAACCCACCGAGCTCACTTTATGGAAAACTTACCGAGCTCACTTTACGGAAAACATACCGAGCTCACTTTACGGAAAACACACCGAAGCTCACTTTAAGGAAAACACACCGAGCTCACTTAACGGAAAATATATCGAGCTCATTGTACAGAAAACATACCGAGTTCACTTCACGGAATACATACCGAGCTCACTTTACGGAAAACCCACCGAGCTCACTTTAGGGAAAATATACCTAGCTCATTATACAGAAAACGCACCGAGCTCACTTTACGGAAAATATATCGAGCTCATTTTACAGAAAACATACAACGAGCTCACTTTACGGAAAACACACCGAGCTCACTTTACGGAAAATATACCCAGCTCATTTTACAGAAAACACACCGAAGCTCACTTTAAGGAAAACACACCGAGCTCACTTTAGGGAAAATATACCCAGCTCATTTTACAGAAAACACACCGAGCTCACTTTACAGAAAACACACAGAGCTCACTTTACGGAAAATATATCGAGCTCATTGTACAGAAAACATACCGAGTTCACTTTACGAAAAACATACCGAGCTCACTTTAAGGAAAACATACCGAGCTCACTTTACGGAAAACACGCCGAGCTCACTTTAAGGAAAACATGCGGAGTTCACTTTAAGGAAAACATGCGGAGTTCACTTTATGGAAAACTTACCGAGTTCACTTTACGGAAAACGCACCGAGCTCACTTTACGGAAAATATATCGAGCTCATTCTACAGAAAACATACCGAGTTCACTTTACGGAAAACATACCGAGCTCACTTTACGGAAAACACGCCGAGCTCACTTTAAGGAAAACATGCGGAGTTCACTTTACGGAAAACTTACCGAGTTCACTTTACGGAAAACGCACCGAGCTCACTTTACGGAAAATATATCGAGCTCATTCTACAGAAAACATACCGAGTTCACTTTACGGAAAACTTACCGAGCTCACTTTACGGAAAATATATCGAGCTCATTGTACAGAAAACATACCGAGTTCACTTTACGGAAAACGCACCGAGCTCACTTTACGGAAAATATATCGAGCTCATTCTACAGAAAACATACCGAGTTCACTTTACGGAAAACATACCGAGCTCACTTTACGGAAAATATATCGAGCTCATTGTACAGAAAACATACCGAGTTCACTTTACGGAAAACATACCGAGCTCACTTTACGGAAAACACGCCGAGCTCACTTTAAGGAAAACATGCTGAGTTCACTTTACGGAAAACGCACCGAAGCTCACTTCACGGAAAACATGCTGAGTTCACTTTACGGAAAATATATCGAGCTCATTGTACAGAAAACATACCGAGTTCACTTTACGGAAAACATACCGAGCTCACTTTACGGAAAACACGCCGAGCTCACTTTAAGGAAAACATGCTGAGTTCACTTTACGGAAAACGCACCGAAGCTCACTTTACGGAAAACATACCGAGCTCACTTTACGGAAAACACGCCGAGCTCACTTTAAGGAAAACATGCTGAGTTCACTTTACGGAAAACGCACCGAAGCTCACTTTACGGAAAACATGCTGAGTTCACTTTACGGAAAACATACCGAGCTCACTTTACGAAAAACACGCCGAGCTCACTTTAAGGAAAACATGCTGAGTTCACTTTACGGAAAACGCACCGAAGCTCACTTTACGGAAAACATGCTGAGTTCACTTTACGGAAAACACGCCAGTTTTCGTCACTTTCATATCACCCACAGTACCACACATCACCTCGTACCCATTTTATACGCACTCATACTTCCTTATAAGTAACTTTCTCATACATCCACTCACGTTTTAGCGGTTTTGGGCGGTGATATGATGCAAGTAACGTCAGCAAGATGGTTGGTTGGTACATTGACTATTATAAATGGATATAAACAAAGTAGTGAACAATCTTTGGATTAATTTATTATAAATAATAAATATAATCTAAAACATTTTGCATATCGGCAAATTATTGATATTATAAGTCATCCTAATAAGTGGAAATGTATAGGAATAAACATTTAAATAGTTAGACAGACATTGACTACAGTAAGTAGGATTATTATACTAATTAATAGAAAATAATATATAAAATAATCATTAAACTCGCAGTATAATGTTTCCCACAAGTACTATGGCATACATTTAGTATCAATATTCAATAATATAATACGAGTCCGATATTATTGATCGATTTAAATAACAGTTTAATTATTTCAACCGATAAGGTAGTTTTAAATGAGACAGTGAATTATTTCCACCTAAAATTATTGGTCGTATTAAATGTGATCAGCTGACAGTTAATTATTTCCACCTAAAATTATAGGTCGTATTAAATGTGATCAGCTGACAGTTAATTATTTCCACCTAAAATTATTGGTCGTATTAAATGTGATCAGCTGACAGTTAATTATTTCCACCTAAAATTATAGGTCGTATTAAATGTGATCAGCTGACAGTTAATTATTTCCACCTAAAATTATTGGTCGTATTAAATGTGATCAGCTGACAGTTAATTATTTCCACCTAAAATTATAGGTCGTATTAAATGTGATCAGCTGACAGTTAATTATTTCCACCTAAAATTATAGGTCGTATTAAAAGTGATCAGCTGACAGTGAATTACTTCCACCTAAAATTATAGGTCGTATTAAATTTGATCAGCTGACAGTGAATTATTTCCACCTAAAATTATAGGTCGTATTAAATGTGATCAGCTGACAGTGAATTATTTCCACCTAAAATTATTGGTCGTATTAAATGTGATCAGCTGACAGTGAATTATTTCCACCTAAAATTATAGGTCGTATTAAATGTGATCAGCTGACAGTGAATTATTTCCACCTAAAATTATAGGTCGTATTAAATGTGATCAGCTGACAGTGAATTATTTCCACCTAAAATTATAGGTCGTATTAAATGTGATCAGCTGACAGTGAATTATTTCCACCTAAAATTATAGGTCGTATTAAATGTGATCAGCTGACAGTGAATTATTTCCACCTAAAATTATAGGTCGTATTAAATGTGATCAGCTGACAGTGAATTATTTCCACCCAAAATTATTGGTCGTATTAAATGTGATCAGCTGACAGTGAATTATTTCCACCTAAAATTATAGGTCGTATTAAATGTGATCAGCTGACAGTGAATTATTTCCACCTAAAATTATAGGTCGTATTAAATGTGATCAGCTGACAGTGAATTATTTCCACCTAAAATTATAGGTCGTATTAAATGTGATCAGCTGACAGTGAATTATTTCCACCTAAAATTATAGGTCGTATTAAATGTGATCAGCTGACAGTGAATTATTTCCACCTAAAATTATAGGTCGTATTAAATGTGATCAGCTGACAGTGAATTATTTCCACCTAAAATTATAGGTCGTATTAAATGTGATCAGCTGACAGTGAATTATTTCCACCTAAAATTATTGGTCGTATTAAATGTGATCAGCTGACAGTGAATTATTTCCACCTAAAATTATAGGTCGTATTAAATGTGATCAGCTGACAGTGAATTATTTCCACCTAAAATTATAGGTCGTATTAAATGTGATCAGCTGACAGTGAATTATTTCCACCTAAAATTATAGGTCGTATTAAATGTGATCAGCTGACAGTTAATTATTTCCACCTAAAATTATAGGTCGTATTAAATGTGATCAGCTGACAGTGAATTATTTCCACCTAAAATTATAGGTCGTATTAAATGTGATCAGCTGACAGTGAATTATTTCCACCTAAAATTATAGGTCGTATTAAATGTGATCAGCTGACAGTGAATTATTTCCACCTAAAATTATAGGTCGTATTAAATGTGATCAGCTGACAGTGAATTATTTCCACCTAAAATTATAGGTCGTATTAAATGTGATCAGCTGACAGTGAATTATTTCCACCTAAAATTATTGGTCGTATTAAATGTGATCAGCTGACAGTTAATTATTTCCACCTAAAATTATAGGTCGTATTAAATGTGATCAGCTGACAGTGAATTATTTCCACCTAAAATTATTGGTCGTATTAAATGTGATCAGCTGACAGTGAATTATTTCCACCTAAAATTATAGGTCGTATTAAATGTGATCAGCTGACAGTGAATTATTTCCACCTAAAATTATAGGTCGTATTAAATGTGATCAGCTGACAGTGAATTATTTCCACCTAAAATTATTGGTCGTATTAAATGTGATCAGCTGACAGTTAATTATTTCCACCTAAAATTATAGGTCGTATTAAATGTGATCAGCTGACAGTGAATTATTTCCACCTAAAATTATTGGTCGTATTAAATGTGATCAGCTGACAGTGAATTATTTCCACCTAAAATTATAGGTCGTATTAAATGTGATCAGCTGACAGTGAATTATTTCCACCTAAAATTATAGGTCGTATTAAATGTGATCAGCTGACAGTGAATTATTTCCACCTAAAATTATAGGTCGTATTAAATGTGATCAGCTGACAGTGAATTATTTCCACCTAAAATTATAGGTCGTATTAAATGTGATCAGCTGACAGTGAATTATTTCCACCTAAAATTATAGGTCGTATTAAATGTGATCAGCTGACAGTTAATTATTTCCACCTAAAATTATAGGTCGTATTAAAAGTGATCAGCTGACAGTGAATTATTTCCACCTAAAATTATAGGTCGTATTAAATGTGATCAGCTGACAGTGAATTATTTCCACCTAAAATTATAGGTCGTATTAAATGTGATCAGCTGACAGTGAATTATTTCCACCTAAAATTATAGGTCGTATTAAATGTGATCAGCTGACAGTGAATTATTTCCACCTAAAATTATAGGTCGTATTAAATGTGATCAGCTGACAGTTAATTATTTCCACCTAAAATTATAGGTCGTATTAAAAGTGATCAGCTGACAGTGAATTATTTCCACCTAAAATTATAGGTCGTATTAAATGTGATCAGCTGACAGTGAATTATTTCCACCTAAAATTATTGGTCGTATTAAATGTGATCAGCTGACAGTGAATTATTTCCACCTAAAATTATAGGTCGTATTAAATGTGATCAGCTGACAGTGAATTATTTCCACCTAAAATTATAGGTCGTATTAAATGTGATCAGCTGACAGTGAATTATTTCCACCTAAAATTATTGGTCGTATTAAATGTGATCAGCTGACAGTGAATTATTTCCACCTAAAATTATAGGTCGTATTAAATGTGATCAGCTGACAGTGAATTATTTCCACCTAAAATTATAGGTCGTATTAAATGTGATCAGCTGACAGTGAATTATTTCCACCTAAAAGTATAGGTCGTATTAAATGTGATCAGCTGACAGTGAATTATTTCCACCTAAAATTATAGGTCGTATTAAATGTGATCAGCTGACAGTGAATTATTTCCACCTAAAATTATAGGTCGTATTAAATGTGATCAGCTGACAGTGAATTATTTCCACCTAAAATTATAGGTCGTATTAAATGTGATCAGCTGACAGTGAATTATTTCCACCTAAAATTATAGGTCGTATTAAATGTGATCAGCTGACAGTGAATTATTTCCACCTAAAATTATAGGTCGTATTAAATGTGATCAGCTGACAGTGAATTATTTCCACCTAAAATTATTGGTCGTATTAAATGTGATCAGCTGACAGTGAATTATTTCCACCTAAAATTATAGGTCGTATTAAATGTGATCAGCTGACAGTGAATTATTTCCACCTAAAATTATAGGTCGTATTAAATGTGATCAGCTGACAGTGAATTATTTCCACCTAAAATTATAGGTCGTATTAAATGTGATCAGCTGACAGTGAATTATTTCCACCTAAAATTATAGGTCGTATTAAATGTGATCAGCTGACAGTGAATTATTTCCACCTAAAATTATAGGTCGTATTAAATGTGATCAGCTGACAGTGAATTATTTCCACCTAAAATTATAGGTCGTATTAAATTTGATCAGCTGACAGTGAATTATTTCCACCTAAAATTATAGGTCGTATTAAATGTGATCAGCTGACAGTGAATTATTTCCACCTAAAATTATAGGTCGTATTAAATGTGATCAGCTGACAGTGAATTATTTCCACCTAAAATTATAGGTCGTATTAAATGTGATCAGCTGACAGTGAATTATTTCCACCTAAAATTATTGGTCGTATTAAATGTGATCAGCTGACAGTGAATTATTTCCACCTAAAATTATAGGTCGTATTAAATGTGATCAGCTGACAGTGAATTATTTCCACCTAAAATTATAGGTCGTATTAAATGTGATCAGCTGACAGTGAATTAATTCCACCTAAAATTATAGGTCGTATTAAAAGTGATCAGCTGACAGTGAATTATTTCCACCTAAAATTATAGGTCGTATTAAATTTGATCAGCTGACAGTGAATTATTTCCACCTAAAATTATAGGTCGTATTAAATGTGATCAGCTGACAGTGAATTATTTCCACCTAAAATTATAGGTCGTATTAAATGTGATCAGCTGACAGTGAATTATTTCCACCTAAAATTATAGGTCGTATTAAATGTGATCAGCTGACAGTGAATTATTTCCACCTAAAATTATAGGTCGTATTAAATTTGATCAGCTGACAGTGAATTATTTCCACCTAAAATTATAGGTCGTATTAAATGTGATCAGCTGACAGTGAATTATTTCCACCTAAAATTATAGGTCGTATTAAATGTGATCAGCTGACAGTGAATTATTTCCACCTAAAATTATAGGTCGTATTAAATTTGATCAGCTGACAGTGAATTATTTCCACCTAAAATTATAGGTCGTATTAAATTTGATCAGCTGACAGTGAATTATTTCCACCTATAATTATTGGTCGTATTAAATGTGATCAGCTGACAGTTAATTATTTCCACCTAAAATTATAGGTCGTATTAAATGTGATCAGCTGACAGTGAATTATTTCCACCTAAAATTATAGGTCGTATTAAAAGTGATCAGCTGACAGTTAATTATTTCCACCTAAAATTATAGGTCGTATTAAATGTGATCAGCTGACAGTGAATTATTTCCACCTAAAATTATAGGTCGTATTAAAAGTGATCAGCTGACAGTGAATTATTTCCACCTAAAATTATAGATCGTATTAAATGTGATCAACTGACAGTGAATTATTTCCACCTAAAATTATAGGTCGTATTAAAAGTGATCAGCTGACAGTTAATTATTTCCACCTAAAATTATAGGTCGTATTAAATGTGATCAGCTGACAGTGAATTATTTCCACCTAAAATTATAGGTCGTATTAAATGTGATCAGCTGACAGTGAATTATTTCCACCTAAAATTATAGGTCGTATTAAATGTGATCAACTGACAGTGAATTATTTCCACCTAAAATTATAGGTCGTATTAAAAGTGATCAGCTGACAGTGAATTATTTCCACCTAAAATTATAGGTCGTATTAAATGTGATCAGCTGACAGTGAATTATTTCCACCTAAAATTATAGGTCGTATTAAATTTGATCAGCTGACAGTGAATTATTTCCACCTAAAATTATAGGTCGTATTAAAAGTGATCAGCTGACAGTGAATTATTTCCACCTAAAATTATAGGTCGTATTAAATGTGATCAGCTGACAGTGAATTATTTCCACCTAAAATTATAGGTCGTATTAAATGTGATCAGCTGACAGTGAATTATTTCCACCTAAAATTATAGGTCGTATTAAATGTGATCAGCTGACAGTGAATTATTTCCACCTATAATTATAGGTCGTATTAAATTTGATCAGCTGACAGTGAATTATTTCCACCTAAAATTATAGGTCGTATTAAATGTGATCAGCTGACAGTGAATTATTTCCACCTAAAATTATATGTCGTATTAAATGTGATCAGCTGACAGTGAATTATTTCCACCTAAAATTATAGGTCGTATTAAATGTGATCAGCTGACAGTGAATTAATTCCACCTAAAATTATAGGTCGTATTAAAAGTGATCAGCTGACAGTGAATTATTTCCACCTAAAATTATAGGTCGTATTAAATTTGATCAGCTGACAGTGAATTATTTCCACCTAAAATTATAGGTCGTATTAAATGTGATCAGCTGACAGTGAATTATTTCCACCTAAAATTATAGGTCGTATTAAATGTGATCAGCTGACAGTGAATTATTTCCACCTAAAATTATAGGTCGTATTAAATGTGATCAGCTGACAGTGAATTATTTCCACCTAAAATTATAGGTCGTATTAAATGTGATCAGCTGACAGTGAATTATTTCCACCTAAAATTATAGGTCGTATTAAATGTGATCAGCTGACAGTGAATTATTTCACCTAAAATTATAGGTCGTATTAAATGTGATCAGCTGACAGTGAATTATTTCCACCTAAAATTATAGGTCGTATTAAATGTGATCAACTGACAGTGAATTATTTCCACCTAAAATTATAGGTCGTATTAAATGTGATCAACTGACAGTGAATTATTTCCACCTAAAATTATAGGTCGTATTAAAAGTGATCAGCTGACAGTGAATTATTTCCACCTAAAATTATAGGTCGTATTAAATATGATCAGCTGACAGTGAATTATTTTCACCTAAAATTATAGATCGTATTAAATGTGATCAGCTGACAGTGAATTATTTCCACCTAAAATTATAGATCGATTTAAAGTGATCAGCTGACTCAGATACTGAATTAAGTACTGGTACAGCTGTATAGCTGTACAGCTGTACAGTGCACAGTGGTACCAGTACGGTAGTGAAGCATGTATAGAATCCATAGCTATGATAGAATCAGATAAGTTAATCATCACGAGATCAGCTGAAATAATAGCTACATTTAATACGACCTATAATTATCGGTTGAAATAAGTCAACTGTTATTTAAATCGATCAATAATATCAATCGAAATAATTCAGCATTGCAAAAATCATTTAAAACGATCAATAATATCGGACTCGTATTAATTAAATTATTGAATATTGATACTAAATGTATGCCATACAAGTACTACATTGTATTAACTATTTACATACTTGTGTGTAAAATAGTACTTACAGTCAGTCTGTTGATCCGAGTGGTTAATTATAAGAATGAGCGTAATGAGTGAGTGTAAATGGATCCATGTGGTTCAGTTCACTGTATAAATCTCTTTACAGCAAGTATCATTGTAGTTTTATTCCAAAGCTATAAATATCCACGTTACTAAAACCAAATCAATTTATATGATACTTTTGAAGACCAAATTTTCCGTAAATTCTATAATTTTATAGGTATAAAAGGCGAACACAATGTTAGAACGAGCTGCCAATAATAACAATGTCATCATTTTGGAATAAAATACAATATTTCCCTTAAAATTACCCCGTTCTTATAAAAACATATTATTACTGATGTAGAAATAGAAACACCAATTTAAAAAAATTGAAAGTCCAGAACTGCTTATATTAAAAAATTATTGCATTCTAATGATCATCCATCACTCTACCACGTCTACATCATTCTACCACGCTCCATCATTCTACCACGTCTCCATCATTCTACCACGTCTCCATCATTCTACCACGTCTCCATCATTCTACCACGTCTCCATCATTCTACCACGTCTCCATGATTCTACCACGTCTCCATCATTCTACACGTCTCCATCATTCTACCACGTCTCCATCATTCTACCACGTCTCCATCATTCTACCACGTCTCCATGATTCTACCACGTCTCCATCATTCTACCACGTCTCCATCATTCTACCACGTCTCCATGATTCTACCACGTCTCCATCATTCTACACGTCTCCATCATTCTACCACGTCTACATCATTCTACCACGTCTCCATCATTCTACCACGTCTCCATCATTCTACCACGTCTACATCATTCTACCACGTCTCCATCATTCTACCACGTCTCCATGATTCTACCACGTCTCCATCATTCTACCACGTCTCCATCATTCTACCACGTCTCCATCATTCTACCACGTCTCCATCATTCTACCACGTCTCCATCATTCTACCACGTCTCCATCATTCTACCACGTCTCCATGATTCTACCACGTCTCCATGATTCTACCACGTCTCCATCATTCTACCACGTCTCCATGATTCTACCACGTCTCCATCATTCTACCACGTCTCCATGATTCTACCACGTCTCCATCATTCTACCACGTCTCCATGATTCTACCACGTCTCCATCATTCTACCACGTCTCCATGATTCTACCACGTCTCCATGATTCTACCACGTCTCCATCATTCTACCACGTCTCCATCATTCTACCACGTCTCCATGATTCTACCACGTCTCCATCATTCTACACGTCTCCATCATTCTACACGTCTCCATGATACTACCACGTCTCCATGATTCTACCACGTCTCCATGATTCTACCACGTCTCCATCATTCTACCACGTCTCCATGATTCTACCACGTCTCCATCATTCTACCACGTCTCCATGATTCTACCACGTCTCCATGATTCTACCACGTCTCCATCATTCTACCACGTCTCCATCATTCTACCACGTCTCCATCATTCTACCACGTCTCCATCATTCTACCACGTCTCCATCATTCTACCACGTCTCCATCATTCTACCACGTCTCCATGATTCTACCACGTCTCCATCATTCTACCACGTCTCCATGATTCTACCACGTCTCCATCATTCTACCACGTCTCCATGATTCTACCACGTCTCCATGATTCTACCACGTCTCCATCATTCTACCACGTCTCCATCATTCTACCACGTCTCCATGATTCTACCACGTCTCCATCATTCTACACGTCTCCATCATTCTACACGTCTCCATCATTCTACCACGTCTACATCATTCTACCACGTCTCCATCATTCTACCACGTCTCCATCATTCTACCACGTCTCCATCATTCTACCACGTCTCCATCATTCTACCACGTCTACATCATTCTACCACGTCTCCATCATTCTACCACGTCTACATCATTCTACCACGTCTCCATCATTCTACCACGTCTCCATCATTCTACCACGTCTCCATCATTCTACCACGTCTACATCATTCTACCACGTCTCCATCATTCTACCACGTCTCCATCATTCTACCACGTCTCCATCATTCTACCACGTCTCCATCATTCTACCACGTCTCCATCATTCTACCACGTCTCCATCATTCTACCACGTCTCCATCATTCTACCACGTCTCCATCATTCTACCACGTCTCCATCATTCTACCACGTATCCATGATTCTACCACGTCTCCATCATTCTACCACGTCTCCATGATTCTACCACGTCTCCATCATTCTACCACGTCTCCATGATTCTACCACGTCTCCATCATTCTACCACGCCTCCATGATTCTACCACGTCTCCATCATTCTACCACGTCTCCATCATTCTACCACGTCTCCATCATTCTACCACGTCTACATCATTCTACCACGTCTCCATCATTCTACCACGTCTACATCATTCTACCACGTCTCCATGATTCTACCACGTCTCCATCATTCTACCACGTCTCCATGATACTACCACGTCTCCATGATTCTACCACGTCTCCATCATTCTACCACGTCTCCATCATTCTACCACGTCTCCATGATTCTACCACGTCTCCATCATTCTACCACGTCTCCATCATTCTACCACGTCTCCATGATTCTACCACGTCTCCATCATTCTACCACGTCTCCATGATACTACCACGTCTCCATGATTCTACCACGTCTCCATCATTCTACCACGTCTCCATCATTCTACCACGTCTCCATCATTCTACCACGTCTCCATGATTCTACCACGTCTCCATGATTCTACCACGTCTCCATGATTCTACCACGTCTCCATCATTCTACCACGTCTCCATCATTCTACCACGTCTCCATCATTCTACCACGCCTCCATGATTCTACCACGTCTCCATGATTCTACCACGTCTCCATGATTCTACCACGTCTCCATCATTCTACCACGTCTCCATCAATCTACCACGTCTCCATCATTCTACCACGTCTCCATGATTCTACCACGTCTCCATCATTCTACCACGTCTCCATGATACTACCACGTCTCCATGATTCTACCACGTCTCCATCATTCTACCACGTCTCCATCATTCTACCACGTCTCCATGATTCTACCACGTCTCCATCATTCTACCACGTCTCCATGATTCTACCACGTCTCCATCATTCTACCACGTCTCCATGATTCTACCACGTCTCCATGATTCTACCACGTCTCCATCATTCTACCACGCCTCCATGATTCTACCACGTCTCCATCATTTTACCACGTCTACATCATTCTACCACGTCTCCATCATTCTACCACGTCTCCATCATTCTACCACGTCTCCATCATTCTACCACGTCTCCATCATTCTACCACGTCTCCATCATTCTACCACGTCTCCATGATTCTACCACGTCTCCATCATTCTACCACGTCTCCATGATTCTACCACGTCTCCATCATTCTACCACGCCTCCATGATTCTACCACGTCTCCATCATTCTACCACGTCTACATCATTCTACCACGTCTCCATCATTCTACCACGTCTCCATCATTCTACCACGTCTCCATCATTCTACCACGCCTCCATGATTCTACCACGTCTCCATGATTCTACCACGCCTCCATGATTCTACCACGCCTCCATGATTCTACCACGTCTCCATGATTCTACCACGCCTCCATGATTCTACCACGTCTCCATGTTCTACCACGTCTCCATCATTCTACCACGTCTCTATCATTCTACCACGTCTCCATCATTCTACCACGTCTCCATCATTCTACCACGCCTCCATGATTCTACCACGTTTTCATCATTCTACCACGTCTCCATCATTCTACCACGTCGCCATCATTCTACCACGTCTCCATCATTCTACCACGTCTACATCATTCTACCACGTCTTCATCATTCTACCACGTCTCCATCATTCTACCACGTCTTCATCATTCTACCACGTCTCCATCATTCTACCACGCCTCCATGATTCTACCACGTCTCCATCATTCTACCACGTCTCCATCATTCTACCACGTCTACATCATTCTACCACGTCTCCATCATTCTACCACGTCTACATCATTCTACCACGCCTCCATGATTCTACCACGTCTCCATGATTCTACCACGTCTCCATGATTCTACCACGTCTCCATCATTCTACCACGTCTCCATCATTCTACCACGTCTCCATCATTCTACCACGTCTCCATCATTCTACCACGCCTCCATGATTCTACCACGTTTCCATGATTCTACCACGTCTCCATCATTCTACCACGTCTCCATCATTCTACCACGTCTACATCATTCTACCACGTCTCCATCATTCTACCACGTCTCCATCATTCTACCACGTCTACATCATTCTACCACGTCTCCATCATTCTACCACGTCTACATCATTCTACCACGTCTCCATCATTCTACCACGCCTCCATGATTCTACCACGTTTCCATGATTCTACCACGTCTCCATCATTCTACCACGTCTCCATCATTCTACCACGTCTCCATCATTCTACCACGTCTCCATCATTCTACCACGCCTCCATGATTCTACCACGTTTCCATGATTCTACCACGTCTCCATCATTCTACCACGTCTCCATCATTCTACCACGTCTACATCATTCTACCACGTCTCCATCATTCTACCACGTCTCCATCATTCTACCACGTCTACATCATTCTACCACGTCTCCATCATTCTACCACGTCTCCATCATTCTACCACGCCTCCATGATTCTACCACGTCTCCATGATTCTACCACGTCTCCATGATTCTACCACGTCTCCATCATTCTACCACGTCTCCATCATTCTACCACGTCTCCATCATTCTACCACGTCTCCATGATTCTACCACGTCTCCATCATTCTACCACGTCTCCATGATACTACCACGTCTCCATGATTCTACCACGTCTCCATCATTCTACCACGTCTCCATCATTCTACCACGTCTCCATGATTCTACCACGTCTCCATCATTCTACCACGTCTCCATGATTCTACCACGTCTCCATCATTCTACCACGTCTCCATGATTCTACCACGTCTCCATGATTCTACCACGTCTCCATCATTCTACCACGCCTCCATGATTCTACCACGTCTCCATCATTTTACCACGTCTACATCATTCTACCACGTCTCCATCATTCTACCACGTCTCCATCATTCTACCACGTCTCCATCATTCTACCACGTCTCCATCATTCTACCACGTCTCCATCATTCTACCACGTCTCCATGATTCTACCACGTCTCCATCATTCTACCACGTCTCCATGATTCTACCACGTCTCCATCATTCTACCACGCCTCCATGATTCTACCACGTCTCCATCATTCTACCACGTCTACATCATTCTACCACGTCTCCATCATTCTACCACGTCTCCATCATTCTACCACGTCTCCATCATTCTACCACGCCTCCATGATTCTACCACGTCTCCATGATTCTACCACGCCTCCATGATTCTACCACGCCTCCATGATTCTACCACGTCTCCATGATTCTACCACGCCTCCATGATTCTACCACGTCTCCATGTTCTACCACGTCTCCATCATTCTACCACGTCTCTATCATTCTACCACGTCTCCATCATTCTACCACGTCTCCATCATTCTACCACGCCTCCATGATTCTACCACGTTTTCATCATTCTACCACGTCTCCATCATTCTACCACGTCGCCATCATTCTACCACGTCTCCATCATTCTACCACGTCTACATCATTCTACCACGTCTTCATCATTCTACCACGTCTCCATCATTCTACCACGTCTTCATCATTCTACCACGTCTCCATCATTCTACCACGCCTCCATGATTCTACCACGTCTCCATCATTCTACCACGTCTCCATCATTCTACCACGTCTACATCATTCTACCACGTCTCCATCATTCTACCACGTCTACATCATTCTACCACGCCTCCATGATTCTACCACGTCTCCATGATTCTACCACGTCTCCATGATTCTACCACGTCTCCATCATTCTACCACGTCTCCATCATTCTACCACGTCTCCATCATTCTACCACGTCTCCATCATTCTACCACGCCTCCATGATTCTACCACGTTTCCATGATTCTACCACGTCTCCATCATTCTACCACGTCTCCATCATTCTACCACGTCTACATCATTCTACCACGTCTCCATCATTCTACCACGTCTCCATCATTCTACCACGTCTACATCATTCTACCACGTCTCCATCATTCTACCACGTCTACATCATTCTACCACGTCTCCATCATTCTACCACGCCTCCATGATTCTACCACGTTTCCATGATTCTACCACGTCTCCATCATTCTACCACGTCTCCATCATTCTACCACGTCTACATCATTCTACCACGCTCCATCATTCTACCACGTCTCCATCATTCTACCACGTCTCCATCATTCTACCACGTCTCCATCATTCTACCACGTCTCCATCATTCTACCACGTCTCCATCATTCTACCACGTCTCCATCATTCTACCACGTCTCCATCATTCTACCACGTCTCCATCATTCTACCACGTCTCCATGATTCTACCACGTCTCCATCATTCTACCACGTCTCCATCATTCTACCACGTCTCCATCATTCTACCACGTCTCCATCATTCTACCACGTCTCCATGATTCTACCACGTCTCCATCATTCTACCACGTCTCCATCATTCTACCACGTCTCCATCATTCTACCACGTCTCCATCATTCTACCACGTCTCCATCATTCTACCACGTCTCCATGATTCTACCACGTCTCCATGATTCTACCACGTCTCCATCATTCTACCACGTCTCCATCATTCTACCACGTCGCCATCATTCTACCACGTCTCCATCATTCTACCACGTCTACATCATTCTACCACGTCTTCATCATTCTACCACGTCTCCATCATTCTACCACGTCTTCATCATTCTACCACGTCTCCATCATTCTACCACGCCTCCATGATTCTACCACGTCTCCATCATTCTACCACGTCTCCATCATTCTACCACGTCTACATCATTCTACCACGTCTCCATCATTCTACCACGTCTACATCATTCTACCACGCCTCCATGATTCTACCACGTCTCCATGATTCTACCACGTCTCCATGATTCTACCACGTCTCCATCATTCTACCACGTCTCCATCATTCTACCACGTCTCCATCATTCTACCACGTCTCCATCATTCTACCACGCCTCCATGATTCTACCACGTTTCCATGATTCTACCACGTCTCCATCATTCTACCACGTCTCCATCATTCTACCACGTCTACATCATTCTACCACGTCTCCATCATTCTACCACGTCTCCATCATTCTACCACGTCTACATCATTCTACCACGTCTCCATCATTCTACCACGTCTACATCATTCTACCACGTCTCCATCATTCTACCACGCCTCCATGATTCTACCACGTTTCCATGATTCTACCACGTCTCCATCATTCTACCACGTCTCCATCATTCTACCACGTCTACATCATTCTACCACGCTCCATCATTCTACCACGTCTCCATCATTCTACCACGTCTCCATCATTCTACCACGTCTCCATCATTCTACCACGTCTCCATCATTCTACCACGTCTCCATCATTCTACCACGTCTCCATCATTCTACCACGTCTTCATCATTCTACCACGTCTCCATCATTCTACCACGTCTCCATGATTCTACCACGTCTCCATCATTCTACCACGTCTCCATCATTCTACCACGTCTCCATCATTCTACCACGTCTCCATCATTCTACCACGTCTCCATGATTCTACCACGTCTCCATCATTCTACCACGTCTCCATCATTCTACCACGTCTCCATCATTCTACCACGTCTCCATCATTCTACCACGTCTCCATCATTCTACCACGTCTCCATGATTCTACCACGTCTCCATGATTCTACCACGTCTCCATCATTCTACCACGTCTCCATCATTCTACCACGTCTCCATGATTCTACCACGTCTCCATCATTCTACCACGTCTCCATCATTCTACCACGTCTCCATCATTCTACCACGTCTCCATCATTCTACCACGTCTCCATGATTCTACCACGTCTCCATCATTCTACCACGTCTCCATGATTCTACCACGTCTCCATGATTCTACCACGTCTCCATCATTCCACCACGTCTACATCATTCTACCACGTCTACATCATTCTACCACGTCTCCATCATTCTACCACGTCTCCATCATTCTACCACGTCTCCATGATTCTACCACGTCTCCATCATTCTACCACGTCTCCATCATTCTACCACGTCTCCATCATTCTACCACGTCTCCATGATTCTACCACGTCTCCATCATTCTACCACGTCTCCATGATTCTACCACGTCTCCATCATTCTACCACGTCTCCATCATTCTACCACGTCTCCATCATTCTACCACGTCTCCATCATTCTACCACGTCTCCATGATTCTACCACGTCTCCATCATTCTACCACGTCTCCATGATTCTACCACGTCTCCATGATTCTACCACGTCTCCATCATTCTACCACGTCTACATCATTCTACCACGTCTACATCATTCTACCACGTCTCCATCATTCTACCACGTCTCCATCATTCTACCACGTCTCCATGATTCTACCACGTCTCCATCATTCTACCACGTCTCCATCATTCTACCACGTCTCCATCATTCTACCACGTCTCCATCATTCTACCACGTCTCCATGATTCTACCACGTCTCCATCATTCTACCACGTCTCCATGATTCTACCACGTCTCCATCATTCTACCACGTCTACATCATTCTACCACGCAATGATACAAATCAAATAATACCAAATAACATTGAAAGTTTTAATTACCTACTTTAAGATGGGATAGTAAAAAGTACATGTGGGATGTATCTAGACGATTCATAGTTTTGCATTGGGAGAATTCATAGTAGGTCTACTATAGCATGGTCTATCTATAAAGGGATAGATCATAAACTAGGAGATATTCAGTATCGGTAATATTAATTGAGTTATAATAATTAACTTAATAAACAAATAAAAACTGTGAGCTAAAATAAACACCTGTCAGCCAGTCCGAGGTAATAAGAACGTCTCCAAAAAATAATAAGTACAAATCTATTTGCCAAAAGTAAAAATATGAAAATTTAACAAAATAAGTACTAAATTGGTCAAATCGATTCCAACAATTAAAATAAATTTTAAATAATTTTTATAATTTTTTTTAAATAAATTTAAATTCCGCTTGCACTATATTACTCAAGTCATACATTGACATTGGTAATGTCATTGTCACCGGTCTGGCTGGTTGAACGTATTTAATTTTCAGGTAGGGGGGGGGGGGGCTTTCGACGCAATTAATTTTCATCCTTCTCCAGGGGTAAACCGACGAAGATAACAGTTGATCCAAACTGCGGTTTTAACTTTCGTTTATTGTTTTGGTTAGATTAATGTGCCACTGTAACCTGCTCCTTTCCTTTAATAAATCAATAACTAACATTGTTAATTCGTCGACATGAGATATGCGTCAATAGCCCCCCACCCCCGTCTCAATAATGGCACAATATTTTTACATGAGTAGAAAGTAGAATTCCCTTAAAAGTAAATCTTTAATATCTTAGTAGATATAACAGGTGGTAATAGATGTCTAATAGTTGTTGTGATGGTTGAGTTTCTTGTATCCATAGAGGTTTACGTAGAGGTGAGTGACCTAGTCTACCCGACCTCGAGTCTCGGATGGACCAGCCAATGAAACTAATCCGGCAGCCTCAGCCATTCCCCAGAAGTGGCCCCCATCCTCAGCGAGAAGTTCAGAAGGGGTTCCCATCTGCACCACCTCCCCGAAGTCTAGCACGATAATCCTGCAAGTCAATAAGGATCATTATTATTGGTTCTTATAAAGATAAAAGTTGTGGTTACTTACACTCCTTTGGGTCAGTGTCTGCCATAGCCCACCATTACAATCAATACAATCAATAACCGAACAACTCTCTTATTGCCCACCATTACAGTCAATCAAGAAAAATAAGCGTTTAACCAATAGGAACGCAGCATTACGATGACGTAGGACCTCACATTCCATTTCCGGTTATTGACCTCGACTGATTTACCACATCCACACACTATGGCCGACATTGTTATTGTTTATATATCGATTTTTCACACCTTTTACAATATTTTTGTTACAACGATTTTGTCAAGCATTTTAATTACATTTAATTGACCTACTCTTTCACACCTTTTATAACTGACTTTTAATTGACCTACTCTTTCACACCTTTTATAACTGACTTTTAATTGACCTACTCTTTCAGAACAATAGTAGTAGAAGTTCAGCATTTTACATAACTCATAGATTAGAACCTTCGAAGTATTTAGTTATAATCTAATCTAACTGAAGTCATATGGGATGAGGGACTGCAGTAGGTCGAAAGTAATAAACATATTGTATTAAACACATTTGTATTACAAATTGTCTAGTGTGATAGGGGGGGGGGGGGGGGGGGTCGAGCTTGTGTGACACTTTGTGACAGAGGGGGGAGGGGGTGTCAAAAATCGGAAAAATTTGCGTGACATACTTTATGAACGCCCCCCCTTAGGGACATAACAACTTTAACTCGTTTACAGGTGAGTTACACAGCTCGGTAACAAATGAGTTACAGCTCGGTTACAGGCAAGTTACAGCACAATCATGAGTGGGTTACTGAACTAGAAATGATCCTCCTTCATCAGGAATATGACCTGATTGACCTGTTTTAGTAGACATTTCCTAATAAAATTAAGCCAATTGTATCTGATATGATCTCATATATTTTTATTTACAGGTTTTTTGCTATTTTTGAACAAAAATTTATTTTTTGGCTACTTATTAAGAAAATTTATTTTCGAGTGACACATTAAATTTATATACAAATAATTCATATTTTAAAATTTAATTAATTTAATTTTTTTAAATATGACATTGTAGTAAAACGAAACCTTCTTATATACAATTGTTATTTAAAGTAACATAACTTGATGGTAGGTGGCGCTAAAGTATATTATACGAAACCCCCAATAAGTATAGATACGAAACAACAGGCCATTAATTATTGAAACTGATTTAAGTTGGAATTATGTCCACTTAATTAACATGTATCGAATTCGCGTGTAATAATTATTTTTTGCGCGCAATAATTATACACGATTGAATGGTGTTTCCAAATCTGAAAACCGCTATTTAATAGCTCTTTTATTTTTCAAGTTATAACAATTTCCATTTAGGGAATCCTATTGAAATTACTATTACTATGTATGTATAATGCAAGGTCGATTATCTCCAAATATTTTTTTTATGAAATTGTCAACTTCAAAACCTACTTCTACAATTTTTAAGCAATTAGTCTGAAACTTCCAGTGGGTGTCTAGATAGCCACCCTGCATAAAAGTATCAGACAACTTTTCTAAATTTTTTGTTAATAAAATTTAATACTATTTATAAGATTATAACAAACCTTAAATATTAGCATAAATTTGCAGCGCCACCTAGTGGTGCAGAATTATTTTAACAAAATTTCGCCTGATAGTTATGGTGCCCCATCTTTGATCTATCATATAAAAAAACTTTCATGTGATTAGATTCAAAACTGTAAAAGCCTTAGGGTTTTAAGCGCAACCAAGTGTTTTTATTGTTAACTAGTATTAACTAATATTAAATAGCGAAAAAATAAAATTTTCTAACCTATCATGTAGAATAGTATCTTAGGCACCAATATTCCAAATTATAGCCAAAACCAAACAATTTTGAACGCTGTGCTGAGAGTGATAAATCGAAGAGTTGTCCAAAAATGGTGTAGCCCCCTTAATGATTATTTTTTGCGCGTAATAATCCTTTTTTGGAGGATGAGGAAGAAGGAAACTCGAAGTTGAATGAATAATTTTTTAAAGATGATGGATGAGGCGCAGAATGTGGTCATGGAAGAGGAAGGAGACGAAGAATGTGGATATGAATCGGAGATAGCAGAAGAGGAATACATTTTGGAAGATTGCATATGGTGATAGAAGAAAAACATAACAATTTACCATACTTCAGATTCTTTCTAAACTTTTGACGAACTACATACGTACCAAGTTTCGTTTAATTTCATCAAGGAATAACCGAGTTATTACGATCAAAGAATAGACGACAACGACAACAGACAACTCGTTAATGGCACCCATATGCTATGGCTTCTTTCACATTGTGGCTCGCCCCTGACATAAGACATAAATATTGCAAATACCATTCAATTTTAATGAAAGGACAATAGAATAAAAATACAGAGGATTACAATTAACGTTCTGTCGCACGGATAACTAACTTGACATAATTACAACATTTATTCTGATGCAGTAATAGTCAAGAGGGTTATATTAATATACTGCAAGGCATACATCCCGAGTTCAAATCCTGCTCGGAGCAGAAATCGAAGAAATTAGCTGTTTGCTTCCTCAAGGTCGAATTTTGAGCTGATGTCGTGGACATCAACCGGCGTACCCGTGGACGACGGCTATAACATATATAGACCAGCTTGAAAGGAATACTGAACTTGAAAGAAACGAAATTGCGACAACTATGGAGAATCAGGAAGCCTGGAAGCATCTCATTTCCACTGTCAGAGTTGGCTCGACCTAGTAGTAGCATCCATTTTTGAGTTCGCTCGACTACTACTACTAGGATCGGCATGCTGCATTGCAGCTGCATTTTTAAGAATGCTGTGCCGGCTTGTCGACAAAATTGCGCCGCCACAACTCCTTATCACCCATGACATTTGCTAGATCATCCGCATCTTCAAGGCCAGTGTCCTTTACGATGCGTCTCAAGAAAGTCATGAGCTGTCCACCATGCTAATTCACTCCATGGGGGGTGCCAAAGTACAAGATTATGCACTGGCTGGTCCTCACGGCGAAATCAATGTCCTGCAAAGCGGAGGTGATTTTGTTCTAGTGTCAAGCTTGGGGGAAGCAATGAGACTCCTCCAATGTTATATAGTGTCTGGTTGGAGATGTGTGCATTATTCTTGACAAAATGAACCCGGCGTAGCATTCTTGTGAATGTACCATCCAGAGATCTAGTGTCCTCAGCAGTTAGAGCCCAGCATGGACTCCCATAGAGGAGTACTGGAACTACTGCTGCTCTAAATAATCGGACCTTAAGTTTCCGATTAATTCTCGGTGACTTCCAAATCCTGGAAAGCCTATTCAAGGCTGCCCATGCCTTTCCCTTACGTATTCGAAGGTCCTCACCTGACTTCCGGATCCATGATCCCAGGTAACAGAAGTCGTCCACATGCTCAAGCATACCATCCTTTGAGCTTATGCTCATCCGATCAGAGACTTGCTGAGGACTTTCAAAGTTAACTGTCAAAATTTTGGTCTTTCTGGAGTTAATAAAAAGACCAACACTAGAAGCAGCATGTTCTAATGAGCTGAGGAGCCGTTGGGCTCCCTCTAGTGATTCTGAGAGTACTCCTAAGTCATCAGCAAAGTCTAGATCAGTTAGGTACTTAGCAGGATTTCCTCGACTTCTGGAGCCAGTAGGTGGAGTTATCATCACCCCATCATCATTATGATGATCTAAGGACATGCGTAGAACATAGTCAACAACAATTATGAACAAGAATGGTGCAAGTGTGTCTCCCTGGAGGACGCCCCATAACACTTCAAATGGTTCTGTGTCACCGTCAACAGTAGACACAAATGTTGTCGAACCATCGTATACTGATCTGATTGCTGCAATAATTTCATCAGGAATCCCATATAATGAAAGTATGCTGAACATACGTGAGCGAGAGACTGAATCAAAGGCCTGGAAGAAGTCAACAAAGATAACAGCCAGATGCCTGACTTTCTTTTTTGATAACTCTTCAATTATCCTTCTAAGTGCCAAAATGGGCTCCATGGTCCCACGACCTTTACGGAACCCATTCTGATTTCCACGGAGTAGTCTCTCAATGGGATCCCTGATGCGATTTAATAGAATTCTATTGTATAGCTTTGCAGCAATCGAGATCAATGAGATTCCCCGAAAAGAACCATAGAGTGTTAGGTTGCCCTTCTTGGGAACTGGCACCAACTTATTTGTTTTCATTTCTTGTGGGACTCTTGTTGTTCGGTACATGTCTACTATGATGGGATAGATGAGCTTTAAACACTCAGGTATTTTAAAGACCTCAGGGGGAACACCATCTAATCCACTGGCACGATTCGTCTTAATGCTCTTTGCAGCAGCCCTCACTTCTGTAAATGAGATATCGTCAATGGGAATATCTGGGAGTACAGACTCAGACACTTTTACTTCTATAACGTTATCAGGCAATACCCTGTCATTATTGAGGAGCTTTTCAAAGTGGGCCTTCCAACCATTGAGGCGATCGTCTGGTGATTCAGCCTTAACCTTGGTGGTTGGTTGGCTTTTCAGCCCAGTAAGCAAGTTGTTCGATTTCCATGCCTGGGATGATTGCCTGCTGTCGTCAGCATCATTGATGGCATCAACCTGTTGGTTTATTAGCTCCTGTAGATTAACAGAGTACTGTCTGTTCAGGGGCCTAGCTGCAGCCTTAACTGCATTCTTGGCCGCTGTAGTCTGTTTGAGTCGGGACTCTTTCTGCGCCTTATATAGGTCATTTCGGCACTTCTGCATTTTGTTGTCAGTCCAGGGGGCACTTTTCCTGTTTCGAGGGTATACAGGAACTGTTTCTGCAGCTGCTAACTTAACTGCTTCTGCGAAGGCAGTATAGCCCTCACAGTGATCTGCCGCATCAGAGGCAAGAACATCATACTTGTTGCTCAGTTGCTTGGCTGTTGCAACAGAGAGGACCAGTCATGCCGCGGCAAGGCAGATTTCGTTCTGCTAGCACGCAGACTAAGTCTTACCTTGGCCACAATAAGGCGATGATCACTGGAGAAGGGTCGAAGTGTAAATGCATTAGTCTTGTATAGAGCTCCTGTATTTCCTACGAAACAGAATATTGTCTATCTGGGACTTGTGACCACTGGCTCCACTATGAGTCCATAGCTTTCCAGTTCGCTTCTTGAACTGGGTTCCAACCGAAAACAATCCATTTCCAGATATAATATTCTGAAGATGTACGGAATTTCGGTTAACACTATCGCTATAGACCCAGGGTAATGTAGGTCATTGATGCGGAATTGCATTAAAGTCTCTGCTTAGAGTAGCTGCTTGTGGATTGTGGTAGAAATTGTCCACCTCCTCTACAGGGGCAACACTAGTTGGAGAGTAGCACACAATCAGAACCACCTTAGGAAACTTCTTAGCCAGTCTTCCAGAACATGAGAAGTGGCAACAGATGATGCGGTTAGAAGTTTGGTCTATTTTGTCCAATGCTGCATGTGCAGTTGGATTCATCAATAGACCAATTCCACCATTACCACTATCATCTGCTGACGCGAGGGCGAGTCCGAGTTCGCTCGACCTAGTAGTAGTAGACTGTAATGGTGGGCTATGGCAGACACTGACCCAGAGGGGTGTAAGTAACCACAACTGATAAAAATTACTAATATTATCGCGCTAAATAATATTATTATTATTCGAAATTCAGTAGGTGCAGTGAACTATAGTTAAACTCAAGACTTACGAAATAAAGACCAAATAAATAAATCAAGAATTGAGTTCAAGTTCAATATTTAGGTTGATATAAATATTAAGTTTAGTAACCTGGAACTATCTAGGATTGTATTGAGTCTGTGAGCGATGGTTAATATAGTAGATTCCGAGAACTCCGATCGGATGGTTGATTGTATCAACTCGTCGGTCTCTACGTCGACCGCTGCTGTCGCCTCATCCAGGACGAGAATACGAGATTTACGGAGCAGCGCTCTCGCTAAACACACTAATTGCTTCTGGCCGACACTATAAAACAAATAATTTAGTAGAATTAATAGAATTATTACAGATTTAATATAAAGCGAACCAGAGAGCACTACACAGACTACAATACAATGCAAGCGAAGCAAAATAAGGACATGAAACCAAATGGTTGAGAGCAGATGACAAACAATTAAATAGACCATGGGTTTGAGTTGTCTATTTGTATGGGAAAATTCAACACAAAATGACGCAAAAGTGGCCCTTTGGTGGCCATAATGGCCATTTGCCTAAACTTCCACAACACTGATTGAAATAAGACCAAATTTTGGGTAGTTCAAAGATAAAATTCAAACGTCACCCTATTTTAGGAAGTACATTATGTTCCTCTTTCCTTATTATTTCTCAAAAATTAGTCGTATCTAACAAAATTCCGGACTGAACTATGAAGCATCAACATTGGTTGTTGCAAAGAATAGTTTTTGCTTCCCCAATGGTAGTATGGAGTTGGTAGACACCCTACCCCCTCACACACCCTTAGTGATATACGATGGAACATTCCCCAACTACATCGCGTTTGATCCAAGAGCACAATGAGCAGACTTGGGTATCCCCGCAACGGAAAGTCAACCCGCAGTGACAACAATATCGAGCAAAGTGAAACGGCCCTGTTACTCAATCTCAAGGATATTTCTCATTTATTTTAAATATTAAATCATTTAAACCACACCCTGTAAAGCTTAAACCGCTGTGATACTTATAGTAATAAATGAAACGCTTTGTATCTCAGCTAAGGTTAGTATCCCCATATAAATCCTTATATAATTAAATAGCATTCCCAAAGCTTTACTATAATTATATAGTTGTAAATTATACAAAGTATAAAATAGGAAATTCAACCAAAAACGTCAGCTCTTTCAACAACGAAGGTTTCAGTTTGAGTTTTTCATCAGCGGTCATTTCGTATAAACTATACATTGCTTTCGTAACAACAGTATCACATGGCGTTAATCTGTAATACCGTGGGTAATATATTCCCTAACCTCAGATTGTCTCCTCCTTCGCTGATCTCGTAGAGAAGTCCTTCCTTCAGACCCGAGACGAATGACTTGAGATGCGCCTGTTCCAAGGACTTCCAGACCTCGCTATCCAGGTACTCGTTGAAGGGGTCCAGGTTGCTACGCAACGTCCCGCTGAACATAACCGGGTCCTGGGGGATTATCGTCAGCTTGGATCTGAGTTGATGGAGTCCGATGGTGCTGATATCGACACCGTCGATGCGAATGACGCCGCAGGCGGCTTCGACGATACGGAACAAGGCCACTGTGAGGGAACTCTTACCGGCACCGGTGCGGCCAACAATGCCGATCTATGGGGGTGGGGGGGGGGGGGATATAGATGGGATCGGGGAAATATAGAAGGAAGGGGGGGGGGGGGTGGTAATATAGAAGGGATGGGGGAAATAAAGAATGGAAAGTTGGTGTGGTGTGCAAAAATAAAAGGGGAACGTGAGACATGATGGGGGGGGGGGGGGGGGTGGCGGCAGAGGGGGATGTATGGGGTAGATCTGGAATTATAGAGGGGGGGGGGGGGGGGGGGGTGTATGGGGTGGAAGATAGAGGGGAACGACAGTGGGTAAAGTAGAGGGGTAGATGGGGGGAAAGGTACGTAGGTGTATGGGAAAATATAGAGTGGAAATAATCGAATAGGCAGGGAAGGGGTAGAAGGGGATTAACTAACCTTCTCTCCCGGTTCAACCGTTAGATTAACTAACCTTCTCTCTCAGTTCAACCATTAGATTAACTAACCTTCTCTCCCGGTTCAACCGTTAGATTAACTATCCTTCTCTCCCAGTTCAACCGTTAGATTAACTAACCTTCTCCTCCAGTTCAACCGTTAGATTAACTATCCTTCTCTCCCAGTTCAACCGTTAGATTAACTAACCTTCTCTCCCGTTCAACCGTTAGATTAACTAACCTTCTCTCCCGGTTCAACCGTTAGATTAACTAACCTTCTCTCCCGGTTCAACCGTTAGATTAACTATCCTTCTCTCCCAGTTCAACCGTTAGATTAACTAACCTTCTCTCCCAGTTCAACCGTTAGATTAACTAACCTTCTCCCCCAGTTCAACCGTTAGATTAACTAACCTTCTCTCCCAGTTCAACCATAAGATTAACTATCCTTCTCTCCCAGTTCAACCATTAGATTAACTAACCTTCTCTCCCGGTTCAACCGTTAGATTAACTAACCTTCTCTCCCGTTCAACCGTTAGATTAACTAACCTTCTCTCTCGGTTCAACCGTTAGATTAACTAACCTTCTCTCCCAGTTCAACCGTTAGATTAACTAACCTTCTCTCCCGGTTCAACCGTTAGATTAACTAACCTTCTCTCCCGTTCAACCGTTAGATTAACTAACCTTCTCTCTCGGTTCAACCGTTAGATTAACTAACCTTCTCCCCCAGTTCAACCATTAGATTAACTAACCTTCTCTCCCAGTTCAACCGTTAGATTAACTAACCTTATCTCCCAGTTCAACCATTAGATTAACTAACCTTCTCTCCCGGTTCAACCGTTAGATTAACTAACCTTCTCTCCCGTTCAACCGTTAGATTAACTAACCTTCTCTCTCGGTTCAACCGTTAGATTAACTAACCTTCTCTCCCAGTTCAACCGTTAGATTAACTAACCTTCTCTCCCGGTTCAACCGTTAGATTAACTAACCTTCTCTCCCGTTCAACCGTTAGATTAACTAACCTTCTCTCTCGGTTCAACCGTTAGATTAACTAACCTTCTCTCCCAGTTCAACCGTTAGATTAACTAACCTTCTCTCCCGGTTCAACCGTTAGATTAACTAACCTTCTCTCCCGTTCAACCGTTAGATTAACTAACCTTCTCTCTCGGTTCAACCGTTAGATTAACTAACCTTCTCTCCCAGTTCAACCATTAGATTAACTAACCTTCTCTCCCAGTTCAACCGTTAAATTAACTAACCTTCTCTCCCGGTTCAACCGTTAGATTAACTAACCTTCTCTCCCGTTCAACCGTTAGATTAACTAACCTTCTCTCTCGGTTCAACCGTTAGATTAACTAACCTTCTCCCCCAGTTCAACCGTTAGATTAACTATCCTTCTCTCCCAGTTCAACCATTAGATTAACTAACCTTCTCTCCCGGTTCAACCGTTAGATTAACTAACCTTCTCTCCCGGTTCAACCGTTAGATTAACTAACCTTCTCTCCCGTTCAACCGTTAGATTAACTAACCTTCTCTCTCGGTTCAACCGTTAGATTAACTAACCTTCTCCCCCAGTTCAACCGTTAGATTAACTATCCTTCTCTCCCAGTTCAACCATTAGATTAACTAACCTTCTCTCCCGGTTCAACCGTTAGATTAACTAACCTTCTCTCCCGGTTCAACCGTTAGATTAACTAACCTTCTCTCCCGTTCAACCGTTAGATTAACTAACCTTCTCTCTCGGTTCAACCGTTAGATTAACTAACCTTCTCCCCCAGTTCAACCGTTAGATTAACTATCCTTCTCTCCCAGTTCAACCATTAGATTAACTAACCTTCTCTCCCGGTTCAACCATTAGATTAACTAACCTTCTCTCCCGGTTTAACCGTTAGATTAACTAACCTTCTCTCCCGTTCAACCGTTAGATTAACTAACCTTATCTCCCAGTTCAACCGTTAGATTAACTAACCTTCTCCCCCAGTTCAACCGTTAGATTAACTATCCTTCTCTCCCAGTTCAACCATTAGATTAACTAACCTTCTCTCCCGGTTCAACCGTTAGATTAACTAACCTTCTCTCCCGTTCAACCGTTAGATTAACTAACCTTATCTCCCAGTTCAACCGTTAGATTAACTAACCTTCTCCCCCAGTTCAACCGTTAGATTAACTATCCTTCTCTCCCAGTTCAACCATTAGATTAACTAACCTTCTCTCCCGGTTCAACCGTTAGATTAACTAACCTTCTCTCCCGTTCAACCGTTAGATTAACTAACCTTCTCCCCCAGTTCAACCGTTAGATTAACTAACCTTCTCTCCCAGTTCAACCGTTAGATTAACTAACCTTCTCTCCCGTTCAACCGTTAGATTAACTAACCTTCTCTCCCATTCAACCGTTAGATTAACTAACCTTCTCTCCCAGTTCAACCGTTAGATTAACTAACCTTCTCTCCCGTTCAACCGTTAGATTAACTAACCTTCTCTCCCGTTCAACCGTTAGATTAACTAACCTTCTCTCCCAGTTCAACCGTTAGATTAACTAACCTTCTCCCCCAGTTCAACCGTTAGATTAACTATCCTTCTCTCCCAGTTCAACCATTAGATTAACTAACCTTCTCTCCCGGTTCAACCGTTAGATTAACTAACCTTCTCTCCCGGTTCAACCGTTAGATTAACTAACCTTCTCTCCCGTTCAACCGTTAGATTAACTAACCTTCTCTCTCAGTTCAACCATTAGATTAACTAACCTTCTCTCCCGTTCAACCGTTAGATTAACTAACCTTCTCTCCCGTTCAACCGTTAGATTAACTAACCTTCTCTCCCAGTTCAACCATTAGATTAACTAACCTTCTCTCCCGGTTCAACCATTAGATTAACAAAACCTTCTCTCCCGGTTCAACCGTTAGATTAACTAACCTTCTCTCCCAGTTCAACCATTAGATTAACTAACCTTCTCTCCCGGTTCAACCGTTAGGGTAATGTTTTTCAACGCTAATTCCATCCCGTCCCTGTAACGGACACACAAATCTTTCATTTCAATACGTCCATAGTTCGGCCAATCAGCTGCCAGCTGGGAATCCGTCCCGGGGGAGGACCAATCAGCTTCCGCCTCCAACTCCCCGTACTCTTTGATTCGCTCTACGGCTACGATATTCGCCTCCATTTCTGAGAACATTCGAACCATGAAACCCAATGATTGAGTGATCTAAAAATAAATTAACTAAATTAATTAAATAACTTACAACCCGGAGGTCACCGATTGATAATCGTGGTTGTCACTTTGTTACTAATAATTGTTTGTTTTTATGTTTGTATTAATGCTGGACTCAGAGTAATACAGACACTCACACTCATTGCGAACTGAACGGATAGACCAACTAATGCAGGACCCAGAGATTCTTTGGAAGCCACAGCGAATAAGGCAGAAGCAACAATGATGAGATTCCCAATGAATTCAATACGGTATGACAGCCATCTACGGATAGGAAAGAATGATTTAGTGTGAAATCATGTAAAAATGTCAAAAATTGTAAATATAATGCAAATAATGTCAAAATTATACATAATATAATATATATAATATATATATTATATACAATTTACGATTTTTAAAATTAGTTGTAATACTAAAATAAATACCAACGCAATAGGGGGTCGTCCATAATTTTGCCACCACCATGCAATCCACAGCGGGACATTAAGAATGCATGCCAGCTTATTTACATAACAAGGCCTGTGACCTTTAAGGTGCAAGAAAGACATGGGCTGTCCACCATGCTTATTCACTCCATGAGGCCGCCAAAGCACAAGATTATGCACTGGCTAGTCCTCATGGCGAAAGCAATGTCCTACAAAGCGGAGACGGTTCTGTTCAAGAATGTCAAGCTAGGGGAGTCTAATGGAACACCTCCAATGTTGTATAGTGTTCACGTTATTTTTAATTACGGTGCCGGGCATATATAAAAATTATAAACTCCAATAATCGAATATTCCGAAAAGGCCAGGACACCGCGTGCAAAAAACCGGTTAAAAAACCGTTAAAATTAACAAAGTTACGACGATTTTTAATAACGACTAAACACAAAATCGCCACTCAGTGCTTTTAATGGGGCCCAAATTCCCAGAATTCAAGTACAATCTGACTCCAGATAGAGTTCCTGGTTGCCAAGGGACAAATGCCTGAGTGGCGCCGGCCAGCCTAGCACGAGCCTGAAAAGGATTCGGGCTAGGGTGACACTAGGCGTCACAAAGACGCGGGGACCCCAAGCCGAGCCTAGGGTGAGCTTGAAAAGGATTCGACCTAGGGTGACACTAGGCAAAACGAGGGATAGACCCGACGGACTACTGATGGATTTTCGACGGCCTAATGACCGACTTATGACGGACACAGACTGACCAGACAGATGGGTATCAAACGTAGTTCTGGTGGGTTAAAATCTAAATAAATTCTGACTGACTAAATAATTTTGTACTATAATAGGCTTATTATAAAAAACCCATTTATTATTATTGTGTATATTCTATTTATATTGGCGTATTGGGGAGTCCCATATTTGGAATCAGTGTGTATCAGCGCAAGAGAACTCGATCAGTTAGAATTAAAAATGTTATGATTCAACCCAACTTGTTCTTTTTCCTTATCGAATGCATTATCCATCACTCCCTAATCCAATATCCGGTGACTAGTATTGTTGAGATCCACAATCCTCTCAAATTTACATCGGCATTATTGAATAACGACATCATACAGATTCTGATTGGAGATGTGTGCATTGTACTTGACACAATGAACCCGACGTAGCATTCTTGTGAATGTGCCATCTAGAGATTTATAATTAAATGGGAAAGTAGTCGAAATGATGCCGTTCGTGGCGTATCCATAATTATAACTTCAGGGATAATGACTGTAGAAAGGGTCTAATGCCACGGTTAACAAAAACAGTTTCTACATATTTATATGGCCATTTCATCCTCGCCTCACGGACGTCTTCAGTAAATAAATTAAAATAACATTAAAACACAATTTATAAACCTAAACCATCATATTAAATTGAACGTACGGTACAACCAATTATTATGCCACCAAATTCCGATATAGACAGTATGATAGGATGTATTAGATTAACATATTTAGATACTGTATAATACTGTATGTAGGCCTAGAGATAGAATTGTAGGCTACATGTGTTGTTAAGGTATTAGTCGTTCAACTGTTAAAAATTTAAAAATAAAAAATAAAAATAAAAATAAAAAGGGTGCTAAATGAAGAGGTGTAAAAAGGGTGGGTAACGTTAAAACCATTAAATGATTAAAAATTGTTAAAAAATTTTGGTTCCAATATTAAGTCGTTGAATTAGAAATTTATAAATAAAAGTGAGGCTGGTAAAAGGGTAAAAAAATTATAAAAAATGTTGGTTCTGAAATAAAAAATCATTAAAAAATATATTTAAAAGAAGGGAAAGAATACCTAAGCCATGAGCTGCATAAAATTGAGGGGGATAAAAGGACACATATTACTGTTACTAAATAAAAGGAATCCCTATAAGATTACATGTTACAATTTTTAAAAAAGTTTTTGTTTTGGTATTTCCTATTGAATACTAAGGCAGTGATTTTTGTTGTCCTTTTAATGACTTTTATTGTCCTTTTAATGACTTTTTATGTATGTATTTCTTCAAACTGTCAGACTGCTGATTTCTGGACTGTCAGACAGTTGATTTCACTATGCCTGTGCCAAAACATTCCATGATTCCATGATTTATAGACTATGAGATAGATTTCCATATGCGCCTGTGGTAAAAAGACTCTATATTTAATATTTTGTGGTTGTTGTCGATAATTGATTACCACATGACGTAGCAAAACACTCATTTTATAGCCAAAAACAATTACCAATTGATGGAAAGGAGCAGGTTAAGGCCAAGTTTTCTAACCAAAACAATAAACAGTCACTTTACCAAATCAGGGAAAGGAGCAGGTTACAGAGACGGGATTTTCTAACCAAAACAATAAACGATCACTTAACTAATTGAGGGAAAGGAGCAGGTTACAGAGGCGGGATTTTCTAACCAAAACAATACACGATCACTTAACTTATTGAGGGAAAGGAGCAGGTTACAGAGGCGGGATTTTCTAACCAAAACAATAAACGATCATTTAACTAATTGAGGGAAAGGGACAGGTTACAGAGGCGGAATTTTCTAACCAAAACAATAAACGATCACTTAACTAATTGAGGGAAAGGAGCAGGTTACAGAGGCGGGATTTTCTAACCAAAACAATAAACGATCATTTAATTAATTGAGGGAAAGGGGCAGGTTACAGAGGCGGGATTTTCTAACCAAAACAATAAACGATCATTTAACTAATTGAGGGAAAGGAGCAGGTTACAGAGACGGGATTTTCTAACCAAAACAATAAACGATAACATTACCAATTGAGGGAAAGGAGCAGGTTACAGAGGCGGGATTTTCTAACCAAAACAATAAACGATCACTTAACTAATTGAGGGAAAGGAGCAGGTTAAGTCCGGATTTTCTAACCAAAACAATAAACGATCACTTAACTAATTGAGGGAAAGGAGCAGGTTACAGAGGCGGGATTTTCTAACCAAAACAATACACGATCACTTAACTTATTGAGGGAAAGGAGCAGGTTACAGAGGCGGGATTTTCTAACCAAAACAATAAACGATCATTTAACTAATTGAGGGAAAGGGACAGGTTACAGAGGCGGAATTTTCTAACCAAAACAATAAACGATCACTTAACTAATTGAGGGAAAGGAGCAGGTTACAGAGGCGGGATTTTCTAACCAAAACAATAAACGATCATTTAACTAATTGAGGGAAAGGGGCAGGTTACAGAGGCGGGATTTTCTAACCAAAACAATAAACGATAACATTACCAATTGAGGGAAAGGAGCAGGTTACAGAGGCGGGATTTTCTAACAAAAACAATAAACGATCACTTAACTAATTGAGGGAAAGGAGCAGGTTAAGTCCGGATTTTCTAACCAAAACAATAAACAGTCACTTTACCAAATCAGGGAAAGGAGCAGGTTATCCGTAACACTACTCAGACAGTAGTCATGATCCATTATTGATTATAAAACTAATACAGTAATAGGCCTAAATTATGTGAAAGGTATATCCACATTTTCCACAATCCTGCAATCCAGTTTGGCCTATCAATCATTTAAAATTTATTAGCACAACCGGTAGGCCTACCATTACCGTATTTAAATGGTAGGCTACATAGTAGGCCTATAGCAGTACCGGTGCAGGTACCGGTACTAAAATACAGAAATACCTGCTTTATACCTACATCTGTACATACAATACAGCAAAATAGTGCTATATATACTAATACCGGTACTGATAGCCTGAGAGAACAGCAGTAGAGAAACCGGTAGCATGGAACCTAACATTAGACTTTTGGAGGACATAAAAAATAAAAAAAAAAGGACAAAAAAAGGATTTAAACGGACAATAAAAATTATTGCGGAATACTAATATGTTCGGTTCGGCTATAGTACGTACATTACAGTTAGCTGACACAATGTATATTACAGCAAGTAGAGCGTACTGCACAGTTAATTAATTATTAGAGGTGGTGCATGGAATACTAAATATACATATATATATATACATGTATATTTAGTATTCCATGGGTGGTGTGAGTTTGTTACATCCAAATGTTAGGTGGGGGCGAGCCATCGGGTCGAAGTTTCATTCTATAGAAGTGGTACCAGTTTATTGAGGGGTGGGCGGTGGCAATTAATGAGTAATGCTTCAGTATGAATACGACGCTGGTGGTTACGAAATTGCTGGACGCATGTTGCTTCGTAATTATTACAGCTACTTTTTTAAAAATTGTAACATGTAATCTTGTAGGGATTCCTTTTATTTAGTAACAGTAATATGTGTCCTTTTATCCCCCTCAATTTTATGCAGCTCATGGCTTAGGTATTCTTTCCCTTCTTTTAAATATATTTTTTAATGATTTTTTATTTCAGAACCAACATTTTTTTAGAATTTTTTTACCCTTTTACCAGCCTCACTTTTATTTATAAATTTCTAATTCAACGACTTAATATTGGAACCAAAATTTTTTAACAATTTTTAATCATTTAATGGTTTTAACGTTACCCACCCTTTTTACACCTCTTCATTTAGCACCCTTTTTATTTTTATTTTTATTTTTTATTTTTAAATTTTTAACAGTTGAACGACTAATACCTTAACAACACATGTAGCCTACAATTCTATCTCTAGGCCTACATACAGTATTATACAGTATCTAAATATGTTAATCTAATACATCCTATCATACTGTCTATATCGGAATTTGGTGGCATAATAATTGGTTGTACCGTACGTTCAATTTAATATGATGGTTTAGGTTTATAAATTGTGTTTTAATGTTATTTTAATTTATTTACTGAAGACGTCCGTGAGGCGAGGATGAAATGGCCATATAAATATGTAGAAACTGTTTTTGTTAACCGTGGCATTAGACCCTTTCTACAGTCATTATCCCTGAAGTTATAATCTAGAGATTTGGTGTCCTCAGCAGTTAGAGCCAAGCATGGACTCGCATAGAGGATAACATAAACAACTGCTGCTCTAAATAATCGGACCTTAAGTTTCCGACGTATTCTGTGTGACTTCCAAATCTTGGACAGCCCTCCTTGGCGTAGTGCTTAAATCCATCGCCTTGAATTCACAACTTTGCGGAGGTCGTAGGTTCGATCCCCGCATAGGGGCCAGGGTAGTTTTCATTTTGACACGAAAGCTTTCAAGGGACAATCTGCCTTTCTTCATAAATATTAGCTGAATGCGTACCAGTTTGATCTTGGGAGTATTAATTGTTCTGGGGGTCAGCACTGTTATTAAGGGGGTTATAACACCCCCACTCCTACTACCCCCCCCCCCCCCCCGTCATAAGACTTTGTGCTTAATCCCTGGCCTATAACGGCCGAAGAAAATATTTTTTCACTTTACTTCACCAGTTTGCTGTCTGATATGAGTGACTACGAATACTCACCTGTTTATTGTCTGATACGGGTAAATACAATCAATATTGCCATCAATTAACTTGCGGGTCTGCATACTGAATGTTTCTGTGGATTTGAAGGCGCGAATAATAGACGTCCCTTGAAGGGTCTCCTGGAAGTGACTGTAAATGGGACTCCTAGACACCGCTTCTATTCGGTTCAATTGTCTGGCCGACCCAATGAAAAACCTCTGCAACACAAACAGTATTTACCTGGTTACAGTGGTATACAATGGCAACGAGTGTTTATAATTATTTCCACATGTTAAAATTACCTCACTGGGTTTCACACCTAATTATGGTCAATTATTATACTGATTAATTATGTTGTTTTATATTAAATATTTTTCATACATACTGTAGCATTTTGTAATACTTTAGTTGTTTAATATTTTAAGTCACCTCAAAAGTTACTTAATATAGTATGGCAAGTAATTTTTTACCAACACCTTTTTACCTTAAATTTCCCAGGTGTATTTTCTAATTTAAAACCGGTAATTTTAAATTGTGTTCTTCAGTATAAATGGAAAAGAACGGATACCAACCACTAAACTGTGATTATTGAATGTATGTATTAATGTATGGACAATCTCAATCAATATTATGCTTCCATTAGGTCAACGCACCAATGGCGGCCTATGGGTTGATACATACATGCCCCACCCCCCATTGGTCGTCCTACAGATCACGCCATGCGTCCAGGCCATTCGCTAGGGCTTTGTTGGCCCCTGGCTCACTGTAAGTGGACTGATTGGTCCACCTACTAGCTTGCCCTGCCCTAACCAAGTCATCTTCCCTTTCCCCACGTTATATGTTCTGCTACTTCCGGCCAGTATTGTTAAACTTATTGTTTTGATTTGGTCTGTTATATTTGAGTGATGGAGTGTGTATTGCTTTTTTAACAAACGCATTGCGCCTTTGAACGTAAAAGACGCCGAATAAATATTAATTATTATTATTAGTTTCCTTGATTAAACTATTCGCCCCGCTTGGGGGCGTATCTTTGTTAAAAAATATATAGTTGTCATACTAATAGTGATATGCTTCAAGCAGAAATGTTACTCAAATAATGGGCCTCATTCGGCCTTAATCCTCAGCCTTAATGAGGCATCTCATACTTTTATGCTAAATAATTAAGTTGTGCAAAAACTTATTGACGCAACACGCCGTTATTAGGTTAGGAAACCTGGGGTAATATTATTTAATTATATTTACAATGTAGAGATACCTGAACGTTATTCACTCTTAGATATTTCGGATATGGGATTTACTGTTACGTTTGACAATGGTGTAGCCATAGTAACTATGGATGGATGCTTGATTAACATCCAATGGGTGGCGGGGTTTCAAGAAGCCTTGAGCGAAGCTATGGAGAACGACGAGTGCGTTGCCTTGGTTACCATAGGGAAGAGTAAACACTATTGCCAAGGGCTCGATCTGGATTGGATGAAAGTGACAGAAGCAGAAAGGGTGGAAGATTTCCTACAAAACCTGAACGAGTTGAAAATAAGGTAAACCAACCTGTCGATATTATTGTATAATTATTCTAGAATAATAAATGAATCTAACGGTATGTATGAATGTATGTATGTATGTATGTATGTATGTATGTATGTATGTATGTATGTATGTATGTATGTATGTATGTATGTATGTATGTATGTATGTATGTATGTATGTATGTATGGTACTGTGTGGTATTATACTCGGGGTAAAAGTGGGCCTTATATTTCTCCTAGATCACTAACACTAGGTGTTCCTTATATTTCTCCTAGATTACTAACACTAGGTGTTCTAAATATTTCTCCTAAATTACTAACACTAAGTGTCCTCACATTTCTCCTAGGTTACTAACACTGGGTGTTCCTTATATTTATCCTAGATTACTAACACTAGGTGTCCCTTATATATATCCTAGATTACTAACACTAGGTGTTACTTATATTTCTCCTAGATTACTAACACTAGGTGTTCCTTATATTTCTCCTAGATTACTAACACTAGGTGTTCCTTATATTTATCCTAGATTACTAACACTAGGTGTTCCTTATAATTCTCCTAGATTACTAACACTAGGTGTTCCTTATATTTCTCCTAGATTACTAACTCTTGGTGTTCCTTATATTTCTCCTAGATTACTAACACTAGGTGTTCCTTATAATTCTCCTAGATTACTAACACTAGGTGTTCCTTATATTTCTCCTAGATTACTAACACTAGGTGTTCCTTATAATTCTCCTAAATTACTAACACTAAGTGTTCCTTATATTTCTCCTAGATTACTAACACTAGGTGTTCCTTATATTTATCCTAGATTACTAACACAAGGTGTCCCTTATATTTCTCCTAGATTACTAACACTAGGTGTTCCTCACATTTCTCCTAGGTTACTAACACTGGGTGTTCCTTATATTTCTCCTAGATTACTAACACTAGGTGTTCCTTATATTTATCCTAGATTACTAACACAAGGTGTCCCTTATATTTCTCCTAGATTACTAACACTAGGTGTTCCTTATATTTCTCCTAGATTACTAACACTAGGTGTTCCTTATATTTATCCTAGATTACTAACACTAGGTGTTCCTTATAATTCTCCTAGATTACTAACACTAGGTGTTCCTTATATTTCTCCTAGATTACTAACACTTGGTGTTCCTTATATTTATCCTAGATTACTAACACTAGGTGTCCCTTATATTTCTCCTAGATTACTAACACTAGGTGTCCCTTATATTTCTCCTAGACTACTAACACTAGGTGTTCCTTATAATTCTCCTAGATTACTAACACTAGGTGTCCCTTATATTTCTCCTAGACTACTAACACTAGGTGTTCCTTATATTTCTCCTAGATTACTAACACTAAGTGTTCCTTATATTTCTCCTAGATTACTAACACTAGGTGTCCCTTATATTTCTCCTAGATCACTAACATTAAGTGTTCAATATATTTATCCTAGATTAATAACACTAGGTGTTCTATATATTTCTCCTAGATTACTAACACTAGGTGTTCCTTATATTTATCCTAGATTACTAACACTAGGTGTTCCTTATATATATCCTAGATTACTAACACTAGGTGTTACTTATATTTATCCTAGATTACTAACACTAGGTGTTCCTTATATTTATCCTAGATTACTAACACTAGGTGTTCCTTATATTTCTCCTAGATCACTAACATTAAGTGTTCAATATATTTATCCTAGATTAATAACACTAGGTGTTCTATATATTTCTCCTAGATTACTAACACTAGGTGTTCCTTATATTTATCCTAGATTACTAACACTAGGTGTTCCTTATATATATCCTAGATTACTAACACTAGGTGTTACTTATATTTCTCCTAGATTACTAACACTAGGTGTTCCTTATATTTATCCTAGATTACTAACACTAGGTGTTCTATATATTTATCCTAGATTACTAACACTAGGTGTTCCTTATATTTATCCTAGATTACTAACACTAGGTGTTCCTTATATTTCTCCTAAATTACTAACACTAAGTGTTCCTTATATTTCTCCTAGATTACTAACACTAGGTGTTCCTTATATTTATCCTAGATTACTAACACAAGGTGTCCCTTATATTTCTCCTAGATTACTAACACTAGGTGTTCCTTATATTTCTCCTAGATTACTAACACTAGGTGTTCCTTATATTTCTCCTAGATTACTAACACTAGGTGTTCCTTATAATTCTCCTAAATTACTAACACTAAGTGTTCCTTATATTTCTCCTAAATTACTAACACTAAGTGTTCCTTATATTTCTCCTAGATTACTAACACTAGGTGTTCCTTATATTTATCCTAGATTACTAACACAAGGTGTCCCTTATATTTCTCCTAGATTACTAACACTAGGTGTTCCTCACATTTCTCCTAGGTTACTAACACTGGGTGTTCCTTATATTTCTCCTAGATTACTAACACTAGGTGTTCCTTATATTTATCCTAGATTACTAACACAAGGTGTCCCTTATATTTCTCCTAGATTACTAACACTAGGTGTTCCTTATATTTCTCCTAGATTACTAACACTAGGTGTTCCTTATATTTATCCTAGATTACTAACACTAGGTGTTCCTTATAATTCTCCTAGATTACTAACACTAGGTGTTCCTTATATTTCTCCTAGATTACTAACACTTGGTGTTCCTTATATTTATCCTAGATTACTAACACTAGGTGTCCCTTATATTTCTCCTAGATTACTAACACTAGGTGTCCCTTATATTTCTCCTAGACTACTAACACTAGGTGTTCCTTATAATTCTCCTAGATTACTAACACTAGGTGTTCCTTATATTTCTCCTAGATTACTAACATTAAGTGTTCAATATATTTATCCTAGATTACTAACACTAGGTGTTCTATATATTTATCCTAGATTACTAACACTAGGTGTTCCTTATATTTATCCTAGATTACTAACACTAGGTGTTCCTTATATTTCTCCTAAATTACTAACACTAAGTGTTCCTTATATTTCTCCTAGATTACTAACACTAGGTGTTCCTTATATTTATCCTAGATTACAAACACAAGGTGTCCCTTATATTTCTCCTAGATTACTAACACTAGGTGTTCCTTATATTTCTCCTAGATTACTAACACTAGGTGTTCCTTATATTTCTCCTAGATTACTAACACTAGGTGTTCCTTATAATTCTCCTAAATTACTAACACTAAGTGTTCCTTATATTTCTCCTAAATTACTAACACTAAGTGTTCCTTATATTTCTCCTAGATTACTAACACTAGGTGTTCCTTATATTTATCCTAGATTACTAACACAAGGTGTCCCTTATATTTCTCCTAGATTACTAACACTAGGTGTTCCTCACATTTCTCCTAGGTTACTAACACTGGGTGTTCCTTATATTTCTCCTAGATTACTAACACTAGGTGTTCCTTATATTTATCCTAGATTACTAACACAAGGTGTCCCTTATATTTCTCCTAGATTACTAACACTAGGTGTTCCTTATATTTCTCCTAGATTACTAACACTAGGTGTTCCTTATATTTATCCTAGATTACTAACACTAGGTGTTCCTTATAATTCTCCTAGATTACTAACACTAGGTGTTCCTTATATTTCTCCTAGATTACTAACACTTGGTGTTCCTTATATTTATCCTAGATTACTAACACTAGGTGTCCCTTATATTTCTCCTAGATTACTAACACTAGGTGTCCCTTATATTTCTCCTAGACTACTAACACTAGGTGTTCCTTATAATTCTCCTAGATTACTAACACTAGGTGTTCCTTATATTTCTCCTAGATTACTAACATTAAGTGTTCAATATATTTATCCTAGATTACTAACACTAGGTGTTCCTTATATTTATCCTAGATTAATAACACTAGGTGTTCTATATATTTCTCCTAGATTACTAACACTAGGTGTTCCTTATATTTATCCTAGATTACTAACACTAGGTGTTCCTTATATTTATCCTAGATTACTAACACTAGGTGTTCCTTATATTTCTCCTAGATCACTAACATTAAGTGTTCAATATATTTATCCTAGATTAATAACACTAGGTGTTCTATATATTTCTCCTAGATTACTAACACTAGGTGTTCCTTATATTTATCCTAGATTACTAACACTAGGTGTTCCTTATATATATCCTAGATTACTAACACTAGGTGTTACTTATATTTCTCCTAGATTACTAACACTAGGTGTTCCTTATATTTATCCTAGATTACTAACACTAGGTGTTCTATATATTTATCCTAGATTACTAACACTAGGTGTTCCTTATATTTATCCTAGATTACTAACACTAGGTGTTCCTTATATTTCTCCTAGATTACTAACACTAGGTATCCCTTATATTTCTCCTAGATTACTAACACTAGGTGTCCCTTATATTTATCCTAGATTACTAACACGAGGTGTTCCTTATATTTATCCTAGATTACTAACACTGGGTGTTCCTTATATTTCTCCTAGATTACTAACACTAGGTGTTCCTTATATTTATCCTAGATTACTAACACAAGGTGTCCCTTATATTTCTCCTAGATTACTAACACTAGGTGTTCCTTATATTTCTCCTAGATTACTAACACTAGGTGTTCCTTATATTTCTCCTAGATTACTAACACTAGGTGTTCCTTATATTTATCCTAGATTACTAACACAAGGTGTCCCTTATATTTCTCCTAGATTACTAACACTAGGTGTTCCTTATATTTCTCCTAGATTACTAACACTAGGTGTTCCTTATATTTATCCTAGATTACTAACACGAGGTGTTCCTTATATTTATCCTAGATTACTAACACTGGGTGTTCCTTATATTTCTCCTAGATTACTAACACTAGGTGTTCCTTATATTTATCCTAGATTACTAACACAAGGTGTCCCTTATATTTCTCCTAGATTACTAACACTAGGTGTTCCTTATATTTCTCCTAGATTACTAACACTAGGTGTTCCTTATATTTCTCCTAGATTACTAACACTAGGTGTTCCTTATATTTCTCCTAGATTACTAACACTAGGTGTTCCTTATATTTCTCCTAGATTACTAACACTAGGTGTTCCTTATATTTATCCTAGATTACTAACACTAGGTGTTCCTTATAATTCTCCTAGATTACTAACACTAGGTGTTCCTTATATTTCTCCTAGATTACTAACACTTGGTGTTCCTTATATTTATCCTAGATTACTAACACTAGGTGTCCCTTATATTTCTCCTAGATTACTAACACTAGGTGTCCCTTATATTTCTCCTAGATTACTAACACTAGGTGTCCCTTATATTTATCCTAGATTACTAACATTAAGTGTTCAATATATTTATCCTAGATTACTAACACTAGGTGTTCCTTATATTTCTCCTAGATTACTAACACTAGGTATTCCTTATATTTATCCTAGATTACTAACACTAGGTGTTCCTTATATTTCTCCTAGATTACTAACACTAAGTGTTCAATATATTTATCCTAGATTACTAACACTAGGTGTCCCTTATATTTCTCCTAGATTACTAACACTAGGTGTCCCTTATATTTCTCCTAGATTACTAACACTAGGTGTCCCTTATATTTATCCTAGATTACTAACATTAAGTGTTCAATATATTTATCCTAGATTACTAACACTAGGTGTTCCTTATATTTCTCCTAGATTACTAACACTAGGTATCCCTTATATTTCTCCTAGATTACTAACACTAGGTGTCCCTTATATTTATCCTAGATTACTAACATTAGGTGTTCCTTATATTTATCCTAGATTACTAACACTAGGTGTTCCTTATAATTCTCCTAGATTACTAACATTAAGTGTTCTATATATTTCTCCTAGATTACTAACATTAGGTATTCCTTATATTTATCCTAGATTACTAACACTAGGTGTTCCTTATAATTCTCCTAGATTACTAACATTAAGTGTTCTATATATTTCTCCTAGATTACTAACATTAGGTATTCCTTATATTTATCCTAGATTACTAACACTAGGTGTTCCTTATATTTATCCTAGATTACTAACACTAGGTGTTCCTTATAATTCTCCTAGATTACTAACACTAGGTGTTCCTTATAATTCTCCTAGATTACTAACACTTGGTGTTCCTTATATTTATCCTAGATTACTAACACTAGGTGTCCCTTATATTTCTCCTAGATTACTAACACTAGGTGTCCCTTATATTTCTCCTAGATTACTAACACTAGGTGTCCCTTATATTTATCCTAGATTACTAACATTAAGTGTTCCTTATATTTCTCCTAGATTACTAACATTAAGTGTTCCTTATAATTCTCCTAGATTACTAACACTAGGTGTTCCTTATAATATCCTAGATTACTAACACTAGGTGTTCCTTATATTTATCCTAGATTACTAACACTAAGTGTTCCTTATATTTCTCCTAGATTACTAACACTAGGTGTTCCTTATAATTCTCCTAGATTACTAACACTAGGTGTCCCTTATATTTATCCTAGATTACTAACATTAAGTGTTCCTTATAATTCTCCTAGATTACTAACACTAAGTGTTCCTTATAATTCTCCTAGATTACTAACACTAGGTGTTCCTTATAATTCTCCTAGATTACTAACACTTGGTGTTCCTTATATTTATCCTAGATTACTAACACTAGGTGTCCCTTATATTTCTCCTAGATTACTAACACTAGGTGTCCCTTATATTTCTCCTAGATTACTAACACTAGGTGTCCCTTATATTTATCCTAGATTACTAACATTAAGTGTTCAATATATTTATCCTAGATTACTAACACTAGGTGTTCCTTATATTTATCCTAGATTACTAACACTGGGTGTTCCTTATATTTCTCCTAGATTACTAACACTAGGTGTCCCTTATATTTATCCTAGATTACTAACATTAAGTGTTCTATATATTTATCCTAGATTACTAACACTAGGTGTTCCTTATATTTCTCCTAGATTACTAACACTAGGTATCCCTTATATTTCTCCTAGATTACTAACACTAGGTGTTCCTTATAATTCTCCTAGATTACTAACACTTGGTGTTCCTTATATTTATCCTAGATTACTAACACTAGGTGTCCCTTATATTTCTCCTAGATTACTAACACTAGGTGTCCCTTATATTTCTCCTAGATTACTAACACTAGGTGTCCCTTATATTTATCCTAGATTACTAACATTAAGTGTTCAATATATTTATCCTAGATTACTAACACTAGGTGTTCCTTATATTTATCCTAGATTACTAACACTGGGTGTTCCTTATATTTCTCCTAGATTACTAACACTAGGTGTCCCTTATATTTATCCTAGATTACTAACATTAAGTGTTCTATATATTTATCCTAGATTACTAACACTAGGTGTTCCTTATATTTCTCCTAGATTACTAACACTAGGTATCCCTTATATTTCTCCTAGATTACTAACACTAGGTGTTCCTTATATTTATCCTAGATTACTAACACTAGGTGTTCCTTATATTTCTCCTAGATTACTAACACTAAGTGTTCCTTATATTTCTCCTAGATTACTAACACTAGGTGTTCTATATATTTCTCCTAGATTACTAACACTAGGTGTTCCTTATATTTCTCCTAGATTACTAACACTAAGTGTTCCTTATATTTCTCCTAGATTACTAACACTAGGTGTTCTATATATTTATCCTAGATTACTAACACTGGGTGTTCCTTATATTTCTCCTAGATTACTAACACTAGGTGTCCCTTATATTTATCCTAGATTACTAACATTAAGTGTTCTATATATTTATCCTAGATTACTAACACTAGGTGTTCCTTATATTTCTCCTAGATTACTAACACGAGGTGTCCCTTATATTTATCCTAGATTACTAACATTAAGTGTTCTATATATTTATCCTAGATTACTAACACTAGGTGTTCCTTATATTTCTCCTAGATTACTAACACTAGGTATCCCTTATATTTCTCCTAGATTACTAACACTAGGTGTTCCTTATATTTCTCCTAGATTACTAACACTAGGTGTTCCTTATATTTCTCCTAGATTACTAACACTAGGTGTTCCTTATATTTATCCTAGATTACTAACACTAGGTGTTCCTTATAATTCTCCTAGATTACTAACACTAGGTGTTCCTTATATTTCTCCTAGATTACTAACATTAGGTATTCCTTATATTTCTCCTAGATTACTAACACTAGGTGTTCCTTATAATTCTCCTAGATTACTAACACTAGGTGTCCCTTATATTTATCCTAGATTACTAACATTAAGTGTTCTATATATTTATCCTAGATTACTAACACTAGGTGTTCCTTATATTTCTCCTAGATTACTAACACTAGGTATCCCTTATATTTCTCCTAGATTACTAACACTAGGTGTTCCTTATAATTCTCCTAGATTACTAACACTTGGTGTTCCTTATATTTATCCTAGATTACTAACACTAGGTGTCCCTTATATTTCTCCTAGATTACTAACACTAGGTGTCCCTTATATTTCTCCTAGATTACTAACACTAGGTGTCCCTTATATTTATCCTAGATTACTAACATTAAGTGTTCAATATATTTATCCTAGATTACTAACACTAGGTGTTCCTTATATTTATCCTAGATTACTAACACTGGGTGTTCCTTATATTTCTCCTAGATTACTAACACTAGGTGTCCCTTATATTTATCCTAGATTACTAACATTAAGTGTTCTATATATTTATCCTAGATTACTAACACTAGGTGTTCCTTATATTTCTCCTAGATTACTAACACTAGGTATCCCTTATATTTCTCCTAGATTACTAACACTAGGTGTTCCTTATATTTATCCTAGATTACAAACACTAGGTGTTCCTTATATTTCTCCTAGATTACTAACACTAAGTGTTCCTTATATTTCTCCTAGATTACTAACACTAGGTGTTCTATATATTTCTCCTAGATTACTAACACTAGGTGTTCCTTATATTTCTCCTAGATTACTAACACTAAGTGTTCCTTATATTTCTCCTAGATTACTAACACTAGGTGTTCTATATATTTATCCTAGATTACTAACACTGGGTGTTCCTTATATTTCTCCTAGATTACTAACACTAGGTGTCCCTTATATTTATCCTAGATTACTAACATTAAGTGTTCTATATATTTATCCTAGATTACTAACACTAGGTGTTCCTTATATTTCTCCTAGATTACTAACACGAGGTGTCCCTTATATTTATCCTAGATTACTAACATTAAGTGTTCTATATATTTATCCTAGATTACTAACACTAGGTGTTCCTTATATTTCTCCTAGATTACTAACACTAGGTATCCCTTATATTTCTCCTAGATTACTAACACTAGGTGTTCCTTATATTTCTCCTAGATTACTAACACTAGGTGTTCCTTATATTTCTCCTAGATTACTAACACTAGGTGTTCCTTATATTTATCCTAGATTACTAACACTAGGTGTTCCTTATAATTCTCCTAGATTACTAACACTAGGTGTTCCTTATATTTCTCCTAGATCCTTATATTTCTCCTAGATTACTAACACTAGGTGTTCCTTATATTTATCCTAGATTACTAACACTAGGTGTTCCTTATAATTCTCCTAGATTACTAACACTAGGTGTCCCTTATATTTATCCTAGATTACTAACATTCCTTATATTTATCCTAGATTACTAACATTAAGTGTTCTATATATTTATCCTAGATTACTAACATTAAGTGTTCTATATATTTATCCTAGATTACTAACACTAGGTGTTCCTTATATTTCTCCTAGATTACTAACACTAGGTATCCCTTATATTTCTCCTAGATTACTAACACTAGGTGTTCCTTATAATTCTCCTAGATTACTAACACTTGGTGTTCCTTATATTTATCCTAGATTACTAACACTAGGTGTCCCTTATATTTCTCCTAGATTACTAACACTAGGTGTCCCTTATATTTCTCCTAGATTACTAACACTAGGTGTCCCTTATATTTATCCTAGATTACTAACATTAAGTGTTCAATATATTTATCCTAGATTACTAACACTAGGTGTTCCTTATATTTATCCTAGATTACTAACACTGGGTGTTCCTTATATTTCTCCTAGATTACTAACACTAGGTGTCCCTTATATTTATCCTAGATTACTAACATTAAGTGTTCTATATATTTATCCTAGATTACTAACACTAGGTGTTCCTTATATTTCTCCTAGATTACTAACACTAGGTATCCCTTATATTTCTCCTAGATTACTAACACTAGGTGTTCCTTATATTTATCCTAGATTACTAACACTAGGTGTTCCTTATATTTCTCCTAGATTACTAACACTAAGTGTTCCTTATATTTCTCCTAGATTACTAACACTAGGTGTTCTATATATTTCTCCTAGATTACTAACACTAGGTGTTCCTTATATTTCTCCTAGATTACTAACACTAAGTGTTCCTTATATTTCTCCTAGATTACTAACACTAGGTGTTCTCTATATTTATCCTAGATTACTAACACTGGGTGTTCCTTATATTTCTCCTAGATTACTAACACTAGGTGTCCCTTATATTTATCCTAGATTACTAACATTAAGTGTTCTATATATTTATCCTAGATTACTAACACTAGGTGTTCCTTATATTTCTCCTAGATTACTAACACGAGGTGTCCCTTATATTTATCCTAGATTACTAACATTAAGTGTTCTATATATTTATCCTAGATTACTAACACTAGGTGTTCCTTATATTTCTCCTAGATTACTAACACTAGGTATCCCTTATATTTCTCCTAGATTACTAACACCAGGTGTTCCTTATATTTCTCCTAGATTACTAACACTAGGTGTTCCTTATATTTCTCCTAGATTACTAACACTAGGTGTTCCTTATATTTATCCTAGATTACTAACACTAGGTGTTCCTTATAATTCTCCTAGATTACTAACACTAGGTGTTCCTTATATTTCTCCTAGATTACTAACATTAGGTATTCCTTATATTTCTCCTAGATTACTAACACTAGGTGTTCCTTATAATTCTCCTAGATTACTAACACTAGGTGTCCCTTATATTTATCCTAGATTACTAACATTAAGTGTTCTATATATTTATCCTAGATTACTAACACTAGGTGTTCCTTATATTTCTCCTAGATTACTAACACTAGGTATCCCTTATATTTCTCCTAGATTACTAACACTAGGTGTTCCTTATAATTCTCCTAGATTACTAACACTTGGTGTTCCTTATATTTATCCTAGATTACTAACACTAGGTGTCCCTTATATTTCTCCTAGATTACTAACACTAGGTGTCCCTTATATTTCTCCTAGATTACTAACACTAAGTGTTCCTTATATTTCTCCTAGATCACTAACACTAGGTGTCCCTTATATTTCTCCTAGATTACTAACACTAGGTGTCCCTTATATTTATCCTAGATTACTAACATTAAGTGTTCAATATATTTATCCTAGATTACTAACACTAGGTGTTCCTTATATTTATCCTAGATTACTAACACTGGGTGTTCCTTATATTTCTCCTAGATTACTAACACTAGGTGTCCCTTATATTTATCCTAGATTACTAACATTAAGTGTTCTATATATTTATCCTAGATTACTAACACTAGGTGTTCCTTATATTTCTCCTAGATTACTAACACTAGGTGTCCCTTATATTTCTCCTAGATTACTAACACTAGGTGTCCCTTATATTTATCCTAGATTACTAACATTAAGTGTTCAATATATTTATCCTAGATTACTAACACTAGGTGTTCCTTATATTTATCCTAGATTACTAACACTGGGTGTTCCTTATATTTCTCCTAGATTACTAACACTAGGTGTCCCTTATATTTATCCTAGATTACTAACATTAAGTGTTCTATATATTTATCCTAGATTACTAACACTAGGTGTTCCTTATATTTCTCCTAGATTACTAACACTAGGTATCCCTTATATTTCTCCTAGATTACTAACACTAGGTGTTCCTTATATTTATCCTAGATTACTAACACTAGGTGTTCCTTATATTTCTCCTAGATTACTAACACTAAGTGTTCCTTATATTTCTCCTAGATTACTAACACTAGGTGTTCTATATATTTCTCCTAGATTACTAACACTAGGTGTTCCTTATATTTCTCCTAGATTACTAACACTAAGTGTTCCTTATATTTCTCCTAGATTACTAACACTAGGTGTTCTATATATTTATCCTAGATTACTAACACTGGGTGTTCCTTATATTTCTCCTAGATTACTAACACTAGGTGTCCCTTATATTTATCCTAGATTACTAACATTAAGTGTTCTATATATTTATCCTAGATTACTAACACTAGGTGTTCCTTATATTTCTCCTAGATTACTAACACGAGGTGTCCCTTATATTTATCCTAGATTACTAACATTAAGTGTTCTATATATTTATCCTAGATTACTAACACTAGGTGTTCCTTATATTTCTCCTAGATTACTAACACTAGGTATCCCTTATATTTCTCCTAGATTACTAACACTAGGTGTTCCTTATATTTCTCCTAGATTACTAACACTAGGTGTTCCTTATATTTCTCCTAGATTACTAACACTAGGTGTTCCTTATATTTATCCTAGATTACTAACACTAGGTGTTCCTTATAATTCTCCTAGATTACTAACACTAGGTGTTCCTTATATTTCTCCTAGATTACTAACATTAGGTATTCCTTATATTTCTCCTAGATTACTAACACTAGGTGTTCCTTATAATTCTCCTAGATTACTAACACTAGGTGTTCCTTATATTTATCCTAGATTACTAACACTAGGTGTTCCTTATATTTATCCTAGATTATTAACACTAGGTGTCCCTTATATTTCTCCTAGATTACTAACACTAGGTGTCCCTTATATTTCTCCTAGATTACTAACACTAGGTGTTCCTTATATTTATCCTAGATTACTAACACTAGGTGTTCCTTATATTTATCCTAGATTATTAACACTAGGTGTCCCTTATATTTCTCCTAGATTACTAACACTAGGTGTCCCTTATATTTCTCCTAGATTACTAACACTAGGTGTTCCTTATATTAATCCTAGAGGTGCCCCTTATATTTCTCCTAGATTACTAACACTTGGTGTTCCTTATATTTCTCCTAGATTACTAACACTAGGTGTTCCTTATATTTATCCTAGATTACTAACACTAGGTGTCCCTTATATTTATCCTAGATTACTAACACTAAGTGTTCCTTATATTTATCCTAGATTACTAACACTAGGTGTTCCTTATATTTCTCCTAGATTACTAACACTAGGTGTTCCTTATATTTCTCCTAGATTACTAACACTAGGTATCCCTTATATTTCTCCTAGATTACTAACACTAGGTGTTCCTTATATTTCTCCTAGATCCTTATATTTCTCCTAGATTACTAACACTAGGTGTTCCTTATATTTATCCTAGATTACTAACACTAGGTGTTCCTTATAATTCTCCTAGATTACTAACACTAGGTGTCCCTTATATTTATCCTAGATTACTAACATTCCTTATATTTATCCTAGATTACTAACATTAAGTGTTCTATATATTTATCCTAGATTACTAACATTAAGTGTTCTATATATTTATCCTAGATTACTAACACTAGGTGTTCCTTATATTTCTCCTAGATTACTAACACTAGGTATCCCTTATATTTCTCCTAGATTACTAACACTAGGTGTTCCTTATAATTCTCCTAGATTACTAACACTTGGTGTTCCTTATATTTATCCTAGATTACTAACACTAGGTGTCCCTTATATTTCTCCTAGATTACTAACACTAGGTGTCCCTTATATTTCTCCTAGATTACTAACACTAGGTGTCCCTTATATTTATCCTAGATTACTAACACTAGGTGTTCTATATATTTATCCTAGATTACTAACACTGGGTGTTCCTTATATTTCTCCTAGATTACTAACACTAGGTGTCCCTTATATTTATCCTAGATTACTAACATTAAGTGTTCTATATATTTATCCTAGATTACTAACACTAGGTGTTCCTTATATTTCTCCTAGATTACTAACACGAGGTGTCCCTTATATTTATCCTAGATTACTAACATTAAGTGTTCTATATATTTATCCTAGATTACTAACACTAGGTGTTCCTTATATTTCTCCTAGATTACTAACACTAGGTATCCCTTATATTTCTCCTAGATTACTAACACTAGGTGTTCCTTATATTTCTCCTAGATTACTAACACTAGGTGTTCCTTATATTTCTCCTAGATTACTAACACTAGGTGTTCCTTATATTTATCCTAGATTACTAACACTAGGTGTTCCTTATAATTCTCCTAGATTACTAACACTAGGTGTTCCTTATATTTCTCCTAGATCCTTATATTTCTCCTAGATTACTAACACTAGGTGTTCCTTATATTTATCCTAGATTACTAACACTAGGTGTTCCTTATAATTCTCCTAGATTACTAACACTAGGTGTCCCTTATATTTATCCTAGATTACTAACATTCCTTATATTTATCCTAGATTACTAACATTAAGTGTTCTATATATTTATCCTAGATTACTAACATTAAGTGTTCTATATATTTATCCTAGATTACTAACACTAGGTGTTCCTTATATTTCTCCTAGATTACTAACACTAGGTATCCCTTATATTTCTCCTAGATTACTAACACTAGGTGTTCCTTATAATTCTCCTAGATTACTAACACTTGGTGTTCCTTATATTTATCCTAGATTACTAACACTAGGTGTCCCTTATATTTCTCCTAGATTACTAACACTAGGTGTCCCTTATATTTCTCCTAGATTACTAACACTAGGTGTCCCTTATATTTATCCTAGATTACTAACATTAAGTGTTCAATATATTTATCCTAGATTACTAACACTAGGTGTTCCTTATATTTATCCTAGATTACTAACACTGGGTGTTCCTTATATTTCTCCTAGATTACTAACACTAGGTGTCCCTTATATTTATCCTAGATTACTAACATTAAGTGTTCTATATATTTATCCTAGATTACTAACACTAGGTGTTCCTTATATTTCTCCTAGATTACTAACACTAGGTATCCCTTATATTTCTCCTAGATTACTAACACTAGGTGTTCCTTATATTTATCCTAGATTACTAACACTAGGTGTTCCTTATATTTCTCCTAGATTACTAACACTAAGTGTTCCTTATATTTCTCCTAGATTACTAACACTAGGTGTTCTATATATTTCTCCTAGATTACTAACACTAGGTGTTCCTTATATTTCTCCTAGATTACTAACACTAAGTGTTCCTTATATTTCTCCTAGATTACTAACACTAGGTGTTCTCTATATTTATCCTAGATTACTAACACTGGGTGTTCCTTATATTTCTCCTAGATTACTAACACTAGGTGTCCCTTATATTTATCCTAGATTACTAACATTAAGTGTTCTATATATTTATCCTAGATTACTAACACTAGGTGTTCCTTATATTTCTCCTAGATTACTAACACGAGGTGTCCCTTATATTTATCCTAGATTACTAACATTAAGTGTTCTATATATTTATCCTAGATTACTAACACTAGGTGTTCCTTATATTTCTCCTAGATTACTAACACTAGGTATCCCTTATATTTCTCCTAGATTACTAACACCAGGTGTTCCTTATATTTCTCCTAGATTACTAACACTAGGTGTTCCTTATATTTCTCCTAGATTACTAACACTAGGTGTTCCTTATATTTATCCTAGATTACTAACACTAGGTGTTCCTTATAATTCTCCTAGATTACTAACACTAGGTGTTCCTTATATTTCTCCTAGATTACTAACATTAGGTATTCCTTATATTTCTCCTAGATTACTAACACTAGGTGTCCCTTATATTTATCCTAGATTACTAACATTAAGTGTTCAATATATTTATCCTAGATTACTAACACTAGGTGTTCCTTATATTTATCCTAGATTACTAACACTGGGTGTTCCTTATATTTCTCCTAGATTACTAACACTAGGTGTCCCTTATATTTATCCTAGATTACTAACATTAAGTGTTCTATATATTTATCCTAGATTACTAACACTAGGTGTTCCTTATATTTCTCCTAGATTACTAACACTAGGTATCCCTTATATTTCTCCTAGATTACTAACACTAGGTGTTCCTTATATTTATCCTAGATTACTAACACTAGGTGTTCCTTATATTTCTCCTAGATTACTAACACTAAGTGTTCCTTATATTTCTCCTAGATTACTAACACTAGGTGTTCTATATATTTCTCCTAGATTACTAACACTAGGTGTTCCTTATATTTCTCCTAGATTACTAACACTAAGTGTTCCTTATATTTCTCCTAGATTACTAACACTAGGTGTTCTATATATTTATCCTAGATTACTAACACTGGGTGTTCCTTATATTTCTCCTAGATTACTAACACTAGGTGTCCCTTATATTTATCCTAGATTACTAACATTAAGTGTTCTATATATTTATCCTAGATTACTAACACTAGGTGTTCCTTATATTTCTCCTAGATTACTAACACGAGGTGTCCCTTATATTTATCCTAGATTACTAACATTAAGTGTTCTATATATTTATCCTAGATTACTAACACTAGGTGTTCCTTATATTTCTCCTAGATTACTAACACTAGGTATCCCTTATATTTCTCCTAGATTACTAACACTAGGTGTTCCTTATATTTCTCCTAGATTACTAACACTAGGTGTTCCTTATATTTCTCCTAGATTACTAACACTAGGTGTTCCTTATATTTATCCTAGATTACTAACACTAGGTGTTCCTTATAATTCTCCTAGATTACTAACACTAGGTGTTCCTTATATTTCTCCTAGATTACTAACATTAGGTATTCCTTATATTTCTCCTAGATTACTAACACTAGGTGTTCCTTATAATTCTCCTAGATTACTAACACTAGGTGTTCCTTATATTTATCCTAGATTACTAACACTAGGTGTTCCTTATATTTATCCTAGATTATTAACACTAGGTGTCCCTTATATTTCTCCTAGATTACTAACACTAGGTGTCCCTTATATTTCTCCTAGATTACTAACACTAGGTGTTCCTTATATTTATCCTAGATTACTAACACTAGGTGTTCCTTATATTTATCCTAGATTATTAACACTAGGTGTCCCTTATATTTCTCCTAGATTACTAACACTAGGTGTCCCTTATATTTCTCCTAGATTACTAACACTAGGTGTTCCTTATATTAATCCTAGAGGTGCCCCTTATATTTCTCCTAGATTACTAACACTTGGTGTTCCTTATATTTCTCCTAGATTACTAACACTAGGTGTTCCTTATATTTATCCTAGATTACTAACACTAGGTGTCCCTTATATTTATCCTAGATTACTAACACTAAGTGTTCCTTATATTTATCCTAGATTACTAACACTAGGTGTTCCTTATATTTCTCCTAGATTACTAACACTAGGTGTTCCTTATATTTCTCCTAGATTACTAACACTAGGTATCCCTTATATTTCTCCTAGATTACTAACACTAGGTGTTCCTTATATTTCTCCTAGATTACTAACACTAGGTGTTCCTTATATTTCTCCTAGATTACTAACACTAGGTGTTCCTTATATTTATCCTAGATTACTAACACTAGGTGTTCCTTATATTTATCCTAGATTACTAACACTAGGTGTTCCTTATATTTATCCTAGATTATTAACACTAGGTGTCCCTTATATTTCTCCTAGATTACTAACACTAGGTGTCCCTTATATTTCTCCTAGATTACTAACACTAGGTGTTCCTTATATTTATCCTAGATTACTAACACTAGGTGTTCCTTATATTTATCCTAGATTATTAACACTAGGTGTCCCTTATATTTCTCCTAGATTACTAACACTAGGTGTCCCTTATATTTCTCCTAGATTACTAACACTAGGTGTTCCTTATATTAATCCTAGAGGTGCCCCTTATATTTCTCCTAGATTACTAACACTTGGTGTTCCTTATATTTCTCCTAGATTACTAACACTAGGTGTTCCTTATATTTATCCTAGATTACTAACACTAGGTGTCCCTTATATTTATCCTAGATTACTAACACTAAGTGTTCCTTATATTTATCCTAGATTACTAACACTAGGTGTTCCTTATATTTCTCCTAGATTACTAACACTAGGTGTTCCTTATATTTCTCCTAGATTACTAACACTAGGTATCCCTTATATTTCTCCTAGATTACTAACACTAGGTGTTCCTTATATTTCTCCTAGATTACTAACACTAGGTGTTCCTTATATTTCTCCTAGATTACTAACACTAGGTGTTCCTTATATTTATCCTAGATTACTAACACTAGGTGTTCCTTATAATTCTCCTAGATTACTAACACTAGGTGTTCCTTATATTTCTCCTAGATTACTAACATTAGGTATTCCTTATATTTCTCCTAGATTACTAACACTAGGTGTTCCTTATAATTCTCCTAGATTACTAACACTAGGTGTTCCTTATATTTATCCTAGATTACTAACACTAGGTGTTCCTTATATTTATCCTAGATTATTAACACTAGGTGTCCCTTATATTTCTCCTAGATTACTAACACTAGGTGTCCCTTATATTTCTCCTAGATTACTAACACTAGGTGTTCCTTATATTTATCCTAGATTACTAACACTAGGTGTTCCTTATATTTATCCTAGATTATTAACACTAGGTGTCCCTTATATTTCTCCTAGATTACTAACACTAGGTGTCCCTTATATTTCTCCTAGATTACTAACACTAGGTGTTCCTTATATTAATCCTAGAGGTGCCCCTTATATTTCTCCTAGATTACTAACACTTGGTGTTCCTTATATTTCTCCTAGATTACTAACACTAGGTGTTCCTTATATTTATCCTAGATTACTAACACTAGGTGTCCCTTATATTTATCCTAGATTACTAACACTAAGTGTTCCTTATATTTATCCTAGATTACTAACACTAGGTGTTCCTTATATTTCTCCTAGATTACTAACACTAGGTGTTACTTATATTTCTCCTAGATTACTAACATTAAGTGTTCTATATATTTCTCCTAGATTACTAACACTAGGTGTTCCTTATATTTCTCCTAGATTACTAACACTAGGTGTTCCTTATATTTATCCTAGATTACTAACACTAGGTGTTCCTTATAATTCTCCTAGATTACTAACACTAGGTGTTCCTTATATTTCTCCTAGATTACTAACATTAGGTATTCCTTATATTTCTCCTAGATTACTAACACTAGGTGTTCCTTATAATTCTCCTAGATTACTAACACTAGGTGTTCCTTATATTTATCCTAGATTACTAACACTAGGTGTTCCTTATATTTATCCTAGATTATTAACACTAGGTGTCCCTTATATTTCTCCTAGATTACTAACACTAGGTGTCCCTTATATTTCTCCTAGATTACTAACACTAGGTGTTCCTTATATTTATCCTAGATTACTAACACTAGGTGTTCCTTATATTTATCCTAGATTATTAACACTAGGTGTCCCTTATATTTCTCCTAGATTACTAACACTAGGTGTCCCTTATATTTCTCCTAGATTACTAACACTTGGTGTTCCTTATATTTCTCCTAGATTACTAACACTAGGTGTTCCTTATATTTATCCTAGATTACTAACACTAGGTGTCCCTTATATTTATCCTAGATTACTAACATTAAGTGTTCTATATATTTCTCCTAGATTACTAACATTAGGTATTCCTTATATTTCTCCTAGATTACTAACACTAGGTGTTCCTTATATTTCTCCTAGATTACTAACACTAGGTGTTCCTTATATTTCTCCTAGATTACTAACACTTGGTGTTCCTTATATTTATCCTAGATTACTAACACTAGGTGTCCCTTATATTTCTCCTAGATTACTAACACTAGGTGTCCCTTATATTTATCCTAGATTACTAACATTAAGTGTTCTATATATTTATCCTAGATTACTAACACTAGGTATTCCTTATATTTATCCTAGATTACTAACACTAGGTGTTCCTTATATTTATCCTAGATTACTAACACTAGGTGTCCCTTATATTTATCCTAGATTACTAACATTAAGTGTTCAATATATTTATCCTAGATTACTAACACTAGGTGTTCCTTATATTTATCCTAGATTACTAACACTGGGTGTTCCTTATATTTCTCCTAGATTACTAACACTAGGTGTCCCTTATATTTATCCTAGATTACTAACATTAAGTGTTCTATATATTTATCCTAGATTACTAACACTAGGTGTTCCTTATATTTCTCCTAGATTACTAACACTAGGTGTTCCTTATATTTCTCCTAGATTACTAACACTAGGTGTTCCTTATATTTCTCCTAGATTACTAACACTAGGTGTTCCTTATATTTCTCCTAGATTACTAACACTAGGTGTTCCTTATATTTCTCCTAGATTACTAACACTAGGTATCCCTTATATTTATCCTAGATTACTAACATTAAGTGTTCAATATATTTATCCTAGATTACTAACACTAGGTGTTCCTTATATTTATCCTAGATTACTAACACTAGGTGTTCCTTATATTTATCCTAGATTACTAACACTAGGTGTCCCATATATTTATCCTAGATTACTAACACTAGGTGTTCCTTATAATTCTCCTAGATTACTAACACTAGGTATCCCTTATATTTCTCCTAGATTACTAACACTAGGTGTTCTATATATTTCTCCTAGATTACTAACATTAGGTATTCCTTATATTTATCCTAGATTACTAACACTTGGTGTTCCTTATATTTATCCTAGATTACTAACACTAGGTGTTCTATATATTTCTCCTAGATTACTAACATTAGGTATTCCTTATATTTATCCTAGATTACTAACACTAGGTGTTCCTTATATTTATCCTAGATTACTAACACTAGGTGTTCCTTATATTTCTCCTAGATTACTAACACGAGGTGTCCCTTATATTTATCCTAGATTACTAACATTAAGTGTTCTATATATTTATCCTAGATTACTAACACTAGGTGTTCCTTATATTTCTCCTAGATTACTAACACTAGGTATCCCTTATATTTCTCCTAGATTACTAACACTAGGTGTTCCTTATATTTCTCCTAGATTACTAACACTAGGTGTTCCTTATAATTCTCCTAGATTACTAACACTAGGTGTTCCTTATATTTCTCCTAGATTACTAACATTAGGTATTCCTTATATTTCTCCTAGATTACTAACACTAGGTGTTCCTTATAATTCTCCTAGATTACTAACACTAGGTGTTCCTTATATTTATCCTAGATTACTAACACTAGGTGTTCCTTATATTTATCCTAGATTATTAACACTAGGTGTCCCTTATATTTCTCCTAGATTACTAACACTAGGTGTTCTATATATTTCTCCTAGATTACTAACATTAGGTATTCCTTATATTTATCCTAGATTACTAACACTAGGTGTCCCTTATATTTATCCTAGATTACTAACATTAAGTGTTCTATATATTTATCCTAGATTACTAACACTAGGTGTTCCTTATATTTCTCCTAGATTACTAACACAAGGTGTCCCTTATATTTATCCTAGATTACTAACACTAGGTGTCCCTTATATTTATCCTAGATTACTAACATTAAGTGTTCTATATATTTATCCTAGATTACTAACACTAGGTGTTCCTTATATTTCTCCTAGATTACTAACACAAGGTGTCCCTTATATTTATCCTAGATTACTAACACTAGGTGTTCCTTATATTTCTCCTAGATTACTAACACAAGGTGTCCCTTATATTTATCCTAGATTACTAACATTAAGTGTTCAATATATTTATCCTAGATTACTAACACTAGGTGTTCCTTATATTTCTCCTAGATTACTAACACTAGGTGTTCCTTATATTTCTCCTAGATTACTAACACTAGGTGTTCCTTATATTTCTCCTAGATTACTAACACTAGGTGTTCCTTATATTTATCCTAGATTACTAACACTAGGTGTTCCTTATAATTCTCCTAGATTACTAACATTAGGTATTCCTTATATTTCTCCTAGATTACTAACACTAGGTGTTCCTTATAATTCTCCTAGATTACTAACACTAGGTGTTCCTTATATTTATCCTAGATTACTAACACTAGGTGTTCATATAATTCTCCTAGATTACTAACACTAGGTGTTCCTTATATTTCTCCTAGATTACTAACACTAGGTGTTCCTTATATTTCTCCTAGATTACTAACATTAGGTATTCCTTATATTTCTCCTAGATTACTAACACTAGGTGTTCCTTATAATTCTCCTAGATTACTAACACTAGGTGTTCCTTATATTTATCCTAGATTACTAACACTAGGTGTTCCTTATATTTCTCCTAGATTACTAACACTAGGTGTTCTATATATTTCTCCTAGATTACTAACATTAGGTATTCCTTATATTTATCCTAGATTACTAACACTAGGTGTCCCTTATATTTATCCTAGATTACTAACACTAGGTGTCCCTTATATTTATCCTAGATTACTAACATTAAGTGTTCTATATATTTATCCTAGATTATTAACACTAGGTGTCCCTTATATTTCTCCTAGATTACTAACACTAGGTGTTCTATATATTTCTCCTAGATTACTAACATTAGGTATTCCTTATATTTATCCTAGATTACTAACACTAGGTGTTCCTTATATTTCTCCTAGATTACTAACATTAGGTATTCCTTATATTTCTCCTAGATTACTAACATTAGGTATTCCTTATATTTCTCCTAGATTACTAACACTAGGTGTTCCTTATAATTCTCCTAGATTACTAACACTAGGTGTTCCTTATATTTCTCCTAGATTACTAACATTAGGTATTCCTTATATTTCTCCTAGATTACTAACACTAGGTGTTCCTTATAATTCTCCTAGATTACTAACACTAGGTGTTCCTTATATTTATCCTAGATTACTAACATTAGGTATTCCTTATATTTCTCCTAGATTACTAACATTAGGTATTCCTTATATTTCTCCTAGATTACTAACATTAGGTATTCCTTATATTTCTCCTAGATTACTAACACTAGGTGTTCCTTATAATTCTCCTAGATTACTAACACTAGGTGTTCCTTATATTTATCCTAGATTACTAACACTAGGTGTTCCTTATAATTCTCCTAGATTACTAACACTAGGTGTTCCTTATATTTCTCCTAGATTACTAACACTAGGTGTTCCTTATATTTCTCCTAGATTACTAACACTAGGTGTTCCTTATATTTATCCTAGATTACTAACACTAGGTGTTCCTTATATTTATCCTAGATTACTAACACTAGGTGTTCCTTATAATTCTCCTAGATTACTAACACTAGGTGTTCCTTATATTTCTCCTAGATTACTAACATTAGGTATTCCTTATATTTCTCCTAGATTACTAACACTAGGTGTTCCTTATAATTCTCCTAGATTACTAACACTAGGTGTTCCTTATATTTATCCTAGATTACTAACACTAGGTGTTCCTTATATTTATCCTAGATTATTAACACTAGGTGTCCCTTATATTTCTCCTAGATTACTAACACTAGGTGTTCCTTATATTTCTCCTAGATTACTAACATTAGGTATTCCTTATATTTCTCCTAGATTACTAACACTAGGTGTTCCTTATAATATCCTAGATCACTAACACTAAGTGTTCCATATATTTATCCTAGATTACTAACACTAGGTGTCCCTTATATTTATCCTAGATTACTAACACTAGGTGTTCCTTATAATTCTCCTAGATTACTAACACTAGGTGTTCCTTATATTTCTCCTAGATTACTAACATTAGGTATTCCTTATATTTCTCCTAGATTACTAACACTAGGTGTTCCTTATAATTCTCCTAGATTACTAACATTAGGTATTCCTTATATTTCTCCTAGATTACTAACATTAGGTATTCCTTATATTTCTCCTAGATTACTAACACTAGGTGTTCCTTATAATTCTCCTAGATTACTAACACTAGGTGTTCCTTATATTTATCCTAGATTACTAACACTAGGTGTTCCTTATAATTCTCCTAGATTACTAACACTAGGTGTTCCTTATATTTCTCCTAGATTACTAACACTAGGTGTTCCTTATATTTCTCCTAGATTACTAACACTAGGTGTTCCTTATATTTATCCTAGATTACTAACACTAGGTGTTCCTTATATTTATCCTAGATTACTAACACTAGGTGTTCCTTATAATTCTCCTAGATTACTAACACTAGGTGTTCCTTATATTTCTCCTAGATTACTAACATTAGGTATTCCTTATATTTCTCCTAGATTACTAACACTAGGTGTTCCTTATAATTCTCCTAGATTACTAACACTAGGTGTTCCTTATATTTATCCTAGATTACTAACACTAGGTGTTCCTTATATTTATCCTAGATTATTAACACTAGGTGTCCCTTATATTTCTCCTAGATTACTAACACTAGGTGTTCCTTATATTTCTCCTAGATTACTAACATTAGGTATTCCTTATATTTCTCCTAGATTACTAACACTAGGTGTTCCTTATAATATCCTAGATCACTAACACTAAGTGTTCCATATATTTATCCTAGATTACTAACACTAGGTGTCCCTTATATTTATCCTAGATTACTAACACTAGGTGTTCCTTATAATTCTCCTAGATTACTAACACTAGGTGTTCCTTATATTTCTCCTAGATTACTAACATTAGGTATTCCTTATATTTCTCCTAGATTACTAACACTAGGTGTTCCTTATAATTCTCCTAGATTACTAACACTAGGTGTTCCTTATATTTATCCTAGATTACTAACACTAGGTGTTCCTTATATTTATCCTAGATTATTAACACTAGGTGTCCCTTATATTTCTCCTAGATTACTAACACTAGGTGTTCTATATATTTCTCCTAGATTACTAACATTAGGTATTCCTTATATTTATCCTAGATTACTAACACTAGGTGTCCCTTATATTTATCCTAGATTACTAACATTAAGTGTTTTATATATTTATCCTAGATTACTAACACTAGGTGTTCCTTATATTTCTCCTAGATTACTAACACTAGGTATCCCTTATATTTCTCCTAGATTACTAACACTAGGTGTTCCTTATATTTCTCCTAGATTACTAACACTAGGTGTTCCTTATATTTATCCTAGATTACTAACACGAGGTGTCCCTTATATTTATCCTAGATTACTAACATTAAGTGTTCAATATATTTATCCTAGATTACTAACACTAGGTGTTCCTTATATTTCTCCTAGATTACTAACACTAGGTGTCCCTTATATTTATCCTAGATTACTAACATTAAGTGTTCAATATATTTATCCTAGATTACTAACACTAGGTGTTCCTTATATTTCTCCTAGATTACTAACACTAGGTATCCCTTATATTTCTCCTAGATTACTAACACTAGGTGTCCCTTATATTTATCCTAGATTACTAACATTAAGTGTTCTATATATTTCTCCTAGATTACTAACACTAGGTGTTCCTTATATTTCTCCTAGATTACTAACACTAGGTGTTCCTTATATTTCTCCTAGATTACTAACACTAGGTGTTCCTTATATTTATCCTAGATTACTAACACTAGGTGTTCCTTATATTTCTCCTAGATTACTAACACTAGGTGTTCCTTATATTTATCCTAGATTACTAACACTAGGTGTTCCTTATATTTCTCCTAGATTACTAACACTAGGTGTTCCTTATATTTATCCTAGATTACTAACACAAGGTGTCCCTTATATTTCTCCTAGATTACTAACACTAGGTATCCCTTATATTTCTCCTAGATTACTAACACTAGGTGTCCCTTATATTTATCCTAGATTACTAACACTAGGTGTTCCTTATATTTCTCCTAGATTACTAACACTAGGTGTTCCTTATATTTATCCTAGATTACTAACACAAGGTGTCCCTTATATTTCTCCTAGATTACTAACACTAGGTGTTCCTTATATTTCTCCTAGATTACTAACACTAGGTGTTCCTTATATTTCTCCTAGATTACTAACACTAGGTGTTCCTTATATTTCTCCTAGATTACTAACACTAGGTGTTCCTTATATTTATCCTAGATTACTAACACAAGGTGTCCCTTATATTTCTCCTAGATTACTAACACTAGGTGTCCCTTATATTTATCCTAGATTACTAACACTAGGTGTTCCTTATATTTATCCTAGATTACTAACACTGGGTGTTCCTTATATTTCTCCTAGATTACTAACACTAGGTGTTCCTTATATTTATCCTAGATTACTAACACAAGGTGTCCCTTATATTTCTCCTAGATTACTAACACTAGGTGTTCCTTATAATTCTCCTAGATTACTAACACTAGGTGTTCCTTATATTTCTCCTAGATTACTAACACTAGGTGTAAGGGTCCAGTAGTATACCGCTTACCAGATCCTAGTAACGATGTATCTTACTATGAGACTCTAGTAATGTATACGGGCTTGTACAGTATCTGACAACAAATCCCAGTCCAGGATATCTAAACAAACAGATATAGTACACAAACGACTACTGGCGAGGAACAGAGCCTTGTATCTATTCTATGTACGTGAGCGGGTCGAATGCCTACGTACTAGACAGAAGGATACCTGTCCTCTAACCGGTGAGGCAGATGTACAGTTACAGTAACAGACCAAACTCACGGGAAAACAATCCCCGCGCAGCGAATCCTAACTATCACTGACAGTCCTAAATACAGTAACTTGCCGCGGTGTGATTTATATGGTTTATATACGAGCTAGTGGGTTAACAGACCTAGCGTAACAACACTGACAGTCCTAAATCAGTCGAAAAGGGGTCGTACCTAAATGTAACGATAACTGATCCCCCTGTACGAAATCAGTCTAAAAGGTCAAGCCTAAATGTAACAATACCGTTGTCCAGACAAACAACAGTTTAATAACGAAAGTGAAATACTCCTTATTTTGCCGCAACTAAATCAGATCCTAATTTTACAAATACAGATAATTTCCACCTAACGTAATGTATAGTACGCTATAGTTAGTAGAACTTTAAGGGCGATATGTTTTAGGGCGTGTGTGTGTGGGTGTGTTACAAATAAAACAATTTCGTGTAATTCCTTTTACTAGGTTTTAGTGATTTTCTGACTAAAATGATACCGTGCGCTAGCTACTAAAATAAACTAGTCGCGTTTGTAGAACTTTATACTCACGAATGACGTCAAGCTCTCTCCTTCCTATCCACAACCCAATGGGCAACCACAGTGTTAGTAACTACACCCGTGATCGGCACTAATACCAGATTCTGGTTGTAAGATAAGAATAGGGGTTAATCGCTACCGTACGTTAGCTGATCTGGTATACTAATTTAATTCTAGAACTTTGTTGCTGCGGTAGTTAGCAGCAATACCTATCAGTACGTGGCAAGGCGCGGTAGGATATTAATAAACCTCCCTAGGCCAAGCAGTGTGCCGGTAGCAGAAATGCTCCTTGCCTGATCAAATAGCTAACTCCAGACAGGGGGGGGGGGGGGGGGGGGTACTAATGTACGTTCTACAAAGCGAACCGGTACCAAACAGTCAGTGCTACGAATCACTAAATTATGGAACATATGCTGTCCGTACCTAATGTGTACTCGCGTACTGACGAATGGCAATAGTTCGCACCTGTAGGAAGTACAGGTTAACCCAGGGATTCGTAGGACTTGACAAAGGGGGGGTGTCTGGATATAATTATTTGATCCTAAATTTGCGGCGTCCAGTACGATGTCACGCTTACCCTGATCTATAGGTCTTACGGCGGGCAAGGGCGTCGAACAAAGTCTTACCTTCTCACAAAGCGGGCGCTGCATGGCAAGTTGAGCATTTCGAAGGGGCAAAGGGGGTGCGCGGTCAATCCAATGTGGGCGCTAGCGTGTTGTGGACATCCCTTCCCTGCGTTGCTTACGGCCTAACGATCTAGGCTGCCATCTCCCTGGTGTTCGGCTGTCCCGAAGTCGGACCAAAAGAAAACATGTCAGGAAATTGCAGTATATTTACAGTTTTACAAAAGGATTTATCAAATAAAGTTTCAACAAGAAACCGAATTAACTAATTTTACAAGAATAAACTATAAGGTGGAGAAAAGGGGTAACGAAGTATAAGGTGTGATAATAACGTAATAAGGTGATAACCGAAGGCAAACCGGCCTTTTTATACTAGAAATTGCACATGGAAACTAAACAGAATTTTCCACAGCTTCACCATTGAGCAATGAAGTGCTTCGTGCTCTATGATTGGCCCAGCTCATCGTTCAACGCAGTCCGGCCCTTACACTAATCTGGGACATGGAATCCTAACAGAATTTTCCACTGCCTCACATTTGAGCAATAAGATAATTTATGCCCTTTGATTGGCCTGGCTCATCATTCGCTACGT